>JAVSCE010016939.1:0-10907 GCA_032199065.1 Smutsia gigantea | reverse complement strand
TCTATGGCATCTCACTACACTGTTGGACAGTGACTGCAATGGGGTTGGGGGGGGGACCTGATGAAGGGGGTAGTGTAATCACCATAATATTATTCATTTAATTGTAGATTAATGATATCAAAATAAACTAAAAAAAAACAGACTACAGCCCTAAACATAAGGCCAAAAACTATAAAACTCATAGAAGAAAACATAGGGGAAAAGTTTCATGACATGACATTGGATATGGCAATAATTCCTTGGATATAGTATCAAAAAGCAGGTAACAAAAGCAAAAATAGACAGAAGGAACTACATCAAAACTTGAAGACTTTTGTTCATCAAAGGACACAATCAACAGTGAAGTAACCTAGAAAATGGAAAAATATATATTTGCAAACCAATATCTGATAAGGGGCTAATTCCAGAATATACAAAGACTCCTACAAAAGCAACTAGAAAAAAAATCATACAACCTGGTTAAAAAATGGGCAAAGGACTTGGACAGACCTTTCTTCAAAAGATATACAAATGGACAACAAGCATATGAAAAGTTCAACATCTCCAATCATCAGAAAAAAACAAATCAAAACCACAATAAGATAACATCTCACACCCACTAGGGTGGCTACTATCAAAAAAAGAAAAAGAAAACCTGTATCAATAAGTATTAGGGATTTGGAGAAGTTGGAACCCTTGAGTACTTTGGTGGGATTGTAAACCATGGTGAGACTGTGTACCCACTATGAAAAACAGTATCATGGTTCCTCAAAAATTTTTAAATAGAATAATCCAGCAATCCCACTTGTGAATATATACCCAAAAGAATTGAAAACAGGTCAAAGAGCTATGCAGCAGCACTATACACAATAGCCAAGAGGTGAAAAACCAACCCAAATGTCCACCAAATGATGAATAAACAAAATGTGGTATAGCAAATACAATGGAATACTCTGCAGCCTTAAAAAGGAAAGAAATCCTGTCACATGCTACAACATGGATGAACCTTGAAGACATGTTAAGTGAAATAAGCCAGTCAGAAAAATGACAGTGTATGATTCCATTTGTATGAAGTACCTAAAATAGCCACATTCATAGATATAGAAAGTAGAATGCTGGTTATCAGGACTGGGAGGAAGGAGCAAAGGAGTGTTGTTTTTTAATGAATACAGTGTTGCAATACTGCAGTATGAGAAAGTTCTAGAGATTTCTTCCACAACAATGTAAATATACTTAATACTACTGAACTGCATACTTACTGGTTAATGTGGAAAAGTTTATATGGTTTTTACCACAATAAGAAAAAAGACACCCATTTTTTTAAAAGTTACACAATTATATAGCTCAACATAAGAGCAACGATCCTATTTTTGTTTTGGAAAAATAAAACAACAGCTAAACATTTTAACATCTACTACATGCCAAGCACTGATTTAGGAACTAAATTAATGCTGTTAACCCTCATGACAACTTTAAGAGGTAGGTACTATTATTACTACCCCATTTACAGATGAGAAAACAGGTACAGACAGATTAGCTAACATGTCAAAAAAACAATCAGCTAAGTAATGGTAAAACCAGGTTTTAAGACAGTATCCACGCTCTTAAACTCTATGTAATACATAGATAAAAGACTGGAAAAATAATAATCAAACTGTGAACATTCTCTTATTAAATGATCATGATGGAGTCTTCAGTTTATACACCTGTTTTAAACTTATGCAAAGATCATACTGCTTTTTATAAGGAAAAACAAAATGAGATATTTATGCTTTAAAAATATATACTCAATGGAACAGCAAGGTCTCTATACCTAACAATAATTTTATTTTCTTTTATTTCTGTAACTCAAACTCTTCACTAGAGTAAATCTACTTGCTATAACACATCCTTCCCCTAGAGAGAATGTCTTCTCCTTCACCCTAACACACACCTTTTGATTTACCTTTTCAAGTTTTGTAATTTATCAAAATCCAGTTCTTAACTCACCTCTCTCAGTAGGTCCTTACCTACACCATTTTTCACCCACTTAGTATGCTACTTTGAGAGCTGCCCTTTGACAGTTCTGTGTCCTCCCCAGAGCCATCCACAAAATTCCCTGAAGACTACTCCTTCTTCTAGTAGCATGTTGCACACTTACCTCCCAAACCCAGATTTCTAAAGGCATTCCTACCAGAAACCAGGGCTCCTTGGAGACAGGATTGATTCCAGATCAATAGGGATATTCAAGGTAAACAGGATAGGGAATTTACAAGGTAAATCTGATTTGTCTTGTGCCAGAAAGCTAGGAAGCAATCAGAGACTAATGGAGAAGCCACTTTGAATATGGTATCACTGACAGAATTTGAGACTATTTGAAACACCAAAAAAGACTGTAATTGATTTTAATATTTAATGAAGGAAAAAAGTCCAAAGGCACCTGAACTGAAAAATGAGAAAATAATAACTTGTGACCACTGGAAGTGATCAATATATTACCATTACCTGTCTTTGTAGTAGGAATTGGGATATAGTTTATTCACCAGTTAATGGAGCAAAACTCTTCCTTACAGGGAAAAAAATATCAGCTATTACATGAAGAATGAGGAGTGAGCATGGAAGTAGGGGGTGGAAATCACCATTGCAATCCCCACTGAAATAATTATCAGGCAAGGATCATCATGGATGCTAAAACCACTAGGGGAAAGAGTGTTGAAGAAATGGAAATTTTCATAGAGCCAGAGGATCATCTCACAGACTACATGGTAACTGTAAAATGAAAAATGTATGTTACAGTGGTGATCTGGTAACAACCTGCTTAACCAAGTGATCAAATTTAGTTCCAGTAGGACTGGTACAACCAGACATCTGTGCCTCCAAATGTGAAACAATATTAGTACAAAGCATCACCTATGAGTCTTCTTGTCAAGTGGATCTTGACAGAATCTAATTAGGACTTTGGATATAATTTCTGGCTTACAGAAAATACAGTGAAAAAAAAACAATTTAAGGAAACTATGAGGAAATAATCCGATAATTGGGAATGTGTGACATTCTACAAGACAACTGACTAGTCTCTTCAATTGTAGTTAAGAAACAAGAATGTCCTTGTCTTCAGGAGATGCATGTTGAATATTTAGTGCGTGTGGTGTCATGTTGTCTGTGACCTATTCTCAAATGTTTCAACAAATACATACATGACCACAATTAAACACAAGCACACATAAATAAAGCAAAATGTTAATTTAGGCAATGGGTATACTGCAATTAGTTCTCATATTATTCTTTAAACTTGTCTGTTTGAAATTTACCAAAATAAAAAGCTAGAGAAACTTAATAAAGGGAAAATATAAATCCTTGTCTATAAGTTTACTTGGCACCGCCTTGTCATTTACCTTTTTTAAGTACTTTCTGTCTGCACAAATAACCATAAGCCTCTTCAGGATAGTTAAATATTTTTAACTTACATATTAACTGTACACCTTTAAATTCAGGTTCACAGATATGAAAATATCCCAATGAATGTTGCTAATCCTAACTAATACAAAGGGCCAGACAGGCAAAAATCAGAATGGCTTTTAGTATCAAGCCCCAGCTAGATTATGGAGCAATATAGTTTCTAATGATGGGAGTGTAAGTATAATAACATTGGAAAACAATCTGGCACCATTAAAATATAGCTGAACATGTACATATCCTATGACCCCAAATTGTTCTCCTAGATAACAAGAGAAACCCTGGCACACAGGCAGTAGGAGTTAAGTACAAGAATGTTTACAGCAGCACTGTTTTTAGTAGCAAAAACCTGGAACAGCCTAAATTCCCATTTTCAAAGGAATTAATAAATTATGATACATTCATTCACTGGAATACCATACAGCAACGAAAATGAATGAACTAGCACTGCATGCAATACAGATTAATCTCAGAAACATAATATTAAACAAAGAACGCAGTTGCAGAATAACTGCAGTGATTTCATTTATAAAATTTCAAAAATATCAACTACATAATGCATTATCCAAGTATTCAAATATATGGTAAAACGAATGATAAACACAAAATTCAGGATAGGGAATACATCTTGTGTGAAGGACACATGGGAGCCTTCTGGTCTTACTTATTTCACTAGTAATATTCCTTTTAGTAAGTTAGGTGGTAAGTATACAGGCATTTACTATGGCATGTTTCTTTAGATCCCACAGTTGATTTACTATTAGTTTTTTATTCTACTAAATATCTAATAAAAATAATTTAGCAAAAAATAATAATGCTTATATATAGATCCTGTCTATCTTTAAGGTACTTAAAACCTTGTTTAAAAATAATACTTAATTACTCATGTAATAACAGCACTTGTATTTTTCTCCACATTTGTTTAGCAGTGAGCAGTGCAAAGGTATCAGTACTCAAAACAGTCAAATCCATCACTAATACCAACTAGCAAAATTAGGAATAAAATAAATACCCCCCCCCCCCACACACACACACACACAGCCATGCACTGGGGGCAAAAAAAAAAGCCATGCCATGTTTAAAACATAATGGCACTTACATTTACCTATTTTATTGAACGATTTAAGTTCATAGCTTGATGGCTAAGA
Source organism: Smutsia gigantea (assembly GCA_032199065.1). Classification (NCBI taxonomy): domain Eukaryota; kingdom Metazoa; phylum Chordata; class Mammalia; order Pholidota; family Manidae; genus Smutsia; species Smutsia gigantea. The sequence goes on along the minus strand of JAVSCE010016939.1, from coordinate 6,345 downwards.
CAGGGAAATCTTCAGAATCTGATTAAAAAGTTTGCCCTTTTCCACCTTTTATCAAGGCAGTATCATTAAATATATGAAGTCTCTGTTGCCTCCCACTTTATGATGATAAGGAAATTGCTTTAAGTCATGATTTCATTTATAATATATACCCTAACCACTCTTTAGAGGCCTAAACCTATGACCCAGATAATGCCACCCTAGCAGACCCCTGCTAACAGGGTTTTTATAAATACTCTGAACAGACATGGCACAGCTCTGGTATATGAGGAAGAAGTCCCTACTAAAACTTTATACCTGATGATTAGTAACTCCACACTTTCCCTCCCTCCAGCCCCAGACAACCAACATTGCACTCTTTGATTCTACAAACTGGATTATAACTTTAGATACCTCATGTAAGTAGAATCATGCAATACTCATCTTTCTATGACTGGCTCATTTCACTTGGCATAATAGCCTCAAGAAATATCCATGTTGTGGAATACTGCAAAACTTGCGTCTTCTTTAAGGCTGAACAGTATTCAATTGTGTGTATGTGCTACATTTTGTTTACCCATTCATCCATCCATGGACATTTAGGTTCTTTCTACAACTTAGCTATTATAAGCTATTCTACTTAGCCTAACTGCAAGGACAGAGCTTATTCATAATGTGTATACAATTAGGAGGAAGTTTCACAGGGTCCCTCTCTCAGGTTCAACTATAGCTGTCAAACATACACGTTGAGGAAGGCAGGCCTAGCTTACATTGTGTTGAACTGCTCTTTATTCAAAGCCAGACACAAGGCTTATACCAATCAAAGAAATCAACATAAAAAGACCTAATGTTGAGCGGGTGCACTGCCTGCCCAAGCGTGAATAAGCAAATGCTCGACATTAAAACTACAGGGCCAGGAGAGGTTCAGGATCGAGCAGAGAGTAATAATTACACTTGTACTTCATTACATTAAAACTTTAATTCAGAGAAAATCATAATGGTTCTCTATACAGTACTCCTGCCTATGTTACATCTAATAAATGAGTTTGTTATTAACACCAAAGACAATTCTACATTAATACAGACATTACCTACCACACTACTGCTTCTCCCTCCTAACACCTAAACCCGGATACATGCTTAGGTATGTGCTTATGTGTCTGTCACTCCCACTAAATTTACTACACCTAAACTAAAAACTTTGCAAATATCCCAAACCTGAAAACGATGTACCAAAAAGAAAAAAGTGACTGAAAGATCTGTCACAAATTACATGAACAGTGTAAGATCACACCTACTTCCAACAGTCCTTCCATCTCTAAAAAAATTAACTCAGTAAAGACTTGTGCAACTTTGATTATGAACCAACCAAATGATGCTTGCTTTCTATAGTTTCTACTGGAATATAAGTCCTATTCATGACAAAACCCCAACACAGGTATTTATAAGCATGCTCTCCACTGACCACCAGAAGGTCCTCACACCACCAATGATCCATTGACTGCACTGGGAGAACTACTCGCAGCTTGAATGGCTCAGTCCTGGGGGCTATATGCACAGTGCCCTACACAATGTCCTGTACCAGTCTCACCATTATTCAATGTTCCTGAGTAAATCAAAATGCTTTAAATTTTACATAAATACTTACTAAAGAGTAGGTAAACAGCAGCTAAAAAATTGAAAGGAAACTAAATTCAACCATAGGTGGGTAAATAAAGGACAGTATATCTATAATATAGTATACTATTCAGCCAATACAAAGGATAATGTAAATGCAGCTGTAACAGACACCCTCAGTATATTAGTTAAGATACAAGGTGGGAAAATTTCCTAAGATTATGTATACTGTGGTGCCATTTTTGTAAAAATATATGCAAGTACATGCACATAAATGTATATAATACACAAATATGTAAGATTACACATCAAAAATTTCACAGATATTGTCAGTGGGTAACTTTGTACCCATACTTTCTAATTTTTCTACAAAAAAAATACTAGTGAAGTTATTTTTATTTAAACAAAAAAATCACAACCTCTCTATACCTACATCCTATACTTCTGTTTATAAGAAGCTATGACAGTTGTACCCAATCACCTAACTTACAGCAGTATCTAGGGGCAGTACGAGGTAACATAAGGAATCAAAGAAAATCCCTAAGGATAATATGGTAATGTCTCCACTGATGATGAAAATGAGTTTCAGGAACATTCCCCATTGTCAGGAACTTTGTTACCAAAGGAGAACAGTTTTAGAAGATAGGGTTGCACTTCAAAGATGCTACGTGTTGGAAGGGTGATTCCTTCCTCAATTTCCAACTCCAGCCTACAAGATGCCCAGTCACTTACTGTCTTTGTTAGCTCATCACCTTACCTTGCCACTGATTCTCTGAAAGAACCTCTTCCAAGAACTTAATCAAAAACATATGTAAATAAATGATACTTCTCTTTAAACATTTTTAAACCTTCCACATAATTGAATGTAGTATATAGGAGGCTATATGCATCATAAAAACACGTACTGCACTTTGCATGCTCTCTCTTGTTCACCTAACCCTCAACCCCATGAAGAAGGCACACCATTAGCCTTCATACAAGAAGGAAACGACTTACCCAAGGACTTGTGAGCAAAGATTTAAACCCAGATTCCACTACAACCCCAGGCTCCTTCCACTTACATTATACTACCTTTAAAATTCTTACACCTTATCAATGGTTGCAAATCACTCCCTTCTTTCTTAGCTTATCCCTTAAAGACAAGAGAGCATCTGTCCTGAGCTGTTCACTAAGGGCTTGAATGCTCTTTGCTTTCCTTCTCAGGCCCATCGATCTTTTCTTTCACTTAGTGAACTGAGTATCTTACTGTGTGCAAGGCACTTAGAGAAATACAAAAATGAGTAAAGCACAGCCTCCATCCTCAAAATACTCTTACTAACTCCGAGGGACTAGGAGTAAACTACTAAACTACTATTATAACTCGTAAACTACTATTAAGTAAGAACAGACACTTCTATAAAGAAATGCCATCAAACATCAGGAACTGAAAAGCTCAATTGTCAAGTAAAACAGGTTTTACGCATTTAAGGGACCAAAACTTTTCTTACAGTTAAGCATCTTAGATAAAAACATTTCTATCTTAAGCATAAAATGCAGTGTAACAAAAAGAGCTAACTGATTAAATTTACTAATGTGCTAAGTGTTCCGCATATAGTTAGTACTTGGTCTTCACTAAAACCCTGAAGTAAATACTATTAATGGCCCCATTTTGAAAGGATTTAACAGAAAACAGAGGTTATTAGCCCAAAGTCACACAGCTAGAAAATGATGGTGTTGTGATTCACATGCAGTATCTACCTCTCTACTCTGCCTTTTGATACATTAATTTACTACCTACTGCACACACAGCATTGTGCTGAGAAATGAGGATAGGGCAGGGAACAAGACAGTTTATTCCTGAAGCTCACCTTCTGACTGAAAGACAAATAGAAAACAAATGAGATAATTACAGATTGTATAAAACGTTATGAAGGAAATAAACAAGGTGATGTGACAGAGTAACTGGGAAAGGTTTACTTCTGTTAAAGCCACTTGAAGCTTTGTTCTCAGTTTGTTCCCAAAGACAAGCTGACCAGACAGCCAAGCAGCGAGGACCAGCGAGGCAAGGAGTAAAGAGAAGACAGACCAGTCCTAGTGAAGATGATCAGAGAAGTCGCAAGGAGAAGCCCTAGTTCACCACAGATGTGGCAATTGGCTTAGGAAAATTAGTGATCTGATCAAAGTCTCAAGCTGGGACTGAAAGAATGGCTGAGATTTCAGAAGACAAGTGACATTTTGAGTGAAGAAAAGAATACAGCCTCTGGTTAGAGCAAGGGAATAAAGCTGGATTCAGAAGAGGTGCCCTGATTATGGGGCTAGAATCCTGCAAACAACAGTAGTTCTACTCATTAGAGGTGCTATGCTAGGAGTAAAATTATTTCTGTACAAAATGTTTTGTGTGTTTGTAGGTATTTGTTTGCAAGATGGGGACCTACAGTAGGGAATGGAATCAAGAGACCACTACTGACTTGCTGAGAAATTTTAAAACTGACCATAGGAGGTGATAATAGGAAAGAGGAGAGACAGCTGTGAGAGCCACTTGGGATATGTTTGACTAGTACAGGTATTGCAATGGTACCAGAAATACACCTGCAGAACCCAATATAAAATACCTCCAATCCCACCATATTGAATAAACCCTGCATGTTTTCACAACTGTGTTGGCATTTTTCCACAAACCCCTATGAGCCAATTTCTTTGTATTAAATAATACCATGTCGAAGAGAATATCACCTATGCTTGACGAACATGGTTTTGAGATGAGTAGAAAAAAATGGAGAGACCAGTCCAACCCCACATACCTAAGTCTTGACAAAATGCCTTGTGACTCGGACCACTGGCTCTGTAAGGTTCCACTATGCCTTGTTTTTCATGTCAACCTATTGTTTTAATAAGTTTTATAGCCACCATGTCCTAGGTTTAAAGACCTCCTTGGTCAGATAACCAGTGGACCAAGAAACAAGTTGTTTGGAAACAAGAGAATAAGGAAAATTTGGTGTCCAATAGCTGCCTTTTCCTCATTATACTACTAATTTTCCCACCCCTGGGTAAAGATTTTACGTTCTAATGCTACATGAGATGTCTTTGCAACATGCATGTATGTATGTAATCCAGTTGGGTATGTGCTAACTGAAACCCTCCCTATTCATGCTAGGTGACCTCATAACTAATGAATGAACCTTCCCGTTCCCCATAATGGGAGCTGCCCTGATTCTTCTCAGGGCTGACTCTCTCCTGAGCAGCCCACCTTGGTCTATCAAGGTTGTTTCTATTTCTTCACTTCTCCAACAAAGTGCACTGCTTCCTTGCATACTCCTAAGTCTAGGTGTTAAATTCTTTTCATATGTGAAGACAAGGACCAAGGACCCTGTTCTAGAGTCTGCTGGTAACAGTTTCATAGGATCTTTTTAAAATCTCAATATATAAGCATCTATACATATTGATTCATCTAGCATTACAAAATGCCACCTACTTTTAAACGCAACATAAACTATAATTTTTCTACTCAGATAGCACATAATTTCCAAAAGGAAGTTACTGTTTTTTGAAGTCTAGGTCTCACAAAGGCCTCAACAAATTAGAATTTGAAAATTAATTTAAAGATACAAAAGGACTCACACCAGGTTTAAGCACGTCGAGTAGTCCTAATATTATTTTTAGAAGGAGCAACACTTTTCCATGTGCAACTTTTTCCAAATGATACTAACAAGGTCAAGGATCATACCCTATGTAAAAACAAGACCTATGCAACACAGCTGATCTCTGACAGTGGTTATTTATGAGTGTGGAGACTTAAGGATTTACATGTTTATTTTCCATACACCTTTATGTTTACATTTAAAATATTTATATTACTTGTATTTATTGCTCTTATAAATTTGTTTTCATCTTATTCATTTATATTTTTATATAGAGGCAGTGTTAAATTGTCCTGGCAGCCTTTCTAAAAAAAAAAAAAAGGCCTTAGGTTTTACCAGCATTTCGTTAGATAATTCGGTTGTTCTCAGAACAATCCTGTGAAATATATAAGCGAAAGTATCATATTCCCCTCTGTACAGTGGTGGGCCCTGAGCTCAAAAACGTTAGGTAACTTGCCTAGTTCAAGATGGCACAGTAACTGGCACGGGCAGGGCCCTGGCCAGGCCTTCAGACTCTTTGTTTATGCTCCTTGCCCCACAAGACACTACCAATTTAAAACTTGAATATTCATGTGTCTCTCTTCAACGAACCTGGACTATAACTACGAGTCATACCACTGCCGCCCTGCCAATATTCTGAGTACTGAAATGCTGCTAGAACACTAATACTCTTCAGTAAACATAAACACGAGCCCACGTATCAGTCAGAAGCCCATTCAACGGCAGGTTTGCTCCACTGCACAAAACTTATTAAAATGCACTACAGCCTTAAAGCATAATCCTTAATGGAACTGTCTTTTTCACTCAGTGGGAAATTCAGTAAATGAGAGCGGTGACTCATACCGGTAACTTATGGATTTCTAAATTAACAATTTTGGATGCCGAAGGAAAAGAATTACACAGACCCTTCTCTATCTCCACCCCAAAGTTCCCTAAGTGTCAAAGCGCGGTGGTAAAAACTGGGAAAGAGGTGCGGCTGGTGCTAGCATTCCTCCTCTCTGCCTCCCACCTTCCCCAGGCAACCCACTCCTCAAGGTCCAGCGGGTCTCTTCCGACCCCCAGTCCTGTTCGGACCCAGAATGACCACCCAGCCCCGTGTCTCCCACCCCCACGGAGACCGAGACCTGAGCCCGGG
>JAVSCE010016938.1:0-16422 GCA_032199065.1 Smutsia gigantea | reverse complement strand
AGTCTTTTGAATGTTGAGCATCCTACGTGCTGTGAGGTGATACCTCACTGTGGTTTTAATGTGCTTCTCCTTCATAATTAGCCATGTGCCACATCCTTACGTGTGCCTGTTGACCAACTGAATTTCTTCTTTCGAGGCTCGTCTGTTCATATCCTCTGATCATTTGTAATATGGTCCTCTGGTTTTTGGCTGTTGTGTCGCGTGAGTTCTTTCTATATTTTGGATGTTAAGCCCTTATTGGATATGGCATTTAGAAATATATTGTCCCATACTGCAGGATGCCTTTTTGCCCTGCTCTTGGTGCCCTCTGTTGCACAGAAATGTTAGCATGATGTTTTCCCAGTTGTTCATTTCTGCTTTTGTTTCACAAGGTGATTCGTTCAAGTTAGAGTTTCTCATGTTTATCGTCAAGAGGATTTTGCCTATGTGTTCCTCTAAGAGTTTTACGTTTTCCGGACATCCACTGATGTCTTTTATCCATTTTGAGTTTTCTTTTGTGTATGTGGTTAGACAGTAATCCAGTTTCATTCTCTTGCGTGTAGCTGTCCAGTTTTGACAACACCAGTTGTGGAAGAGACTGTCATTTCCCATTGTATATCCATGGCTCCTTTACTGTGTATTAATTGCCCATATATGCTTGGTTTGTGTGTGGGTTCTCTAGTCTGTCCCATCGGTCTGGAGGTGTGTTCTTGTGCCAGTACCAAATTGTCCGTGGCTCTGTAGTACTGCTTGAAGTCGGGGAGCTTAATCCACCCAGCTTTTATTCTTTCTTGTCAGGATTGCATTGGCTCTTCGGGGTCTTTTGTTTTTTCATATGAAATTTTGAACTATCTGCTCTAGCTCGTTGAAGAATGCTGTTGGGATTTTGATAGGAATTGTATTGAATCCATAGATTGTTTTATGCAGGGTGGCCATTTTGAAAAGACAAATTCTCCCTATACATAAGCATGGGAGGTATTTCCATTTATGGGAATCTTTAGTTTCTCTCATGATTGTCCTGTGAATTTCATATTCATGTGTCTTCAAATTACTTGGTTAGGATTATTCCTAGGTATTTTATTGTTTGTGAAGCCATTGTGAGTGGAATTCTTTCCCGGTTTCTTTCTCCTAGTTCATCATTAGGGTATATGAATTCAACAGAGTTCTGTGTGTTAATTTTGTATGCTGCACCCTTGCTGAAATAAGATATTAGATCTGGTAGTTTTGGAGTGGATTCTCTATGTATTTTTTTGTACAATATCACGTCAACTTCAAAAAGGGGCATTTTATCCTCTTCGTTACCAATCTGGTTGCATTATATTTCTTCGTGTTAACTGATTGCCGTTTGTAGGGATGCCAGAGCCATGTTGACTAAAAGTGGATAGAGTGGGCATCCTTGTCTTATTGCTGATCTTAAAAGGACAAGCTTTCAGCTACTCTGTGTTAAGTATGATGTTGGCTGTGGGCTTGTTATATGTGGCCTTTATTATGTTGAGTTAGTTGCCCTCTCTATCCATTTTGTTGAGTGTTTTTATCATAAGTGGATGTTGTATATTGTCGAATGCCTTTCCAGCATTTATGGAGATGATCATGGGGCTTTTGTCCTCTTTGTTGATGTGCTGGGTGATGATGTTGGATTTTCCAGTTGTAGGCCAGGAAAGGGGACCACAGACAGTGACCTCACTTCCTTGACGATGGAGCCCAACAGAACTTGGAATCCCGGTAACCGGGCACCACAATGTCGGGCCAGCCCATTCCCCAAATCCCATGGCGTGAGACACTCAAAGGTGCCATCTTTTGTGCTGGCCCCATGGCCAGAGGCCATGGCCTCCAGGAAACCCACAAGGAAAATCTTTGGAAAAGTTTTCCATGTTGGATCGACGCATGGTCCACATGCCTCTGTCCACATGCCCGGAGCGAGCTGGAGGTACCACAGTGAGGTGACGTTCACGTGGCCAGAGCAGGAAGAGCCCAGAGACTGAAGTGGAACCGAACTTGGCACGAGGTCCTTGAAGTAAGGGATTTGCACTGGCTTGGTTCAGTGATGTGCTGTGGTGTTCATTCCTCTGCCCAGGAAGGGATGGGAGCTGTCTCCCCAGGAAGTGATGGCAAGCACCTGTTTCTGTGTATGTTTATCATGTATTAATTGTTTACACCATTGGCTGTGAGCCCTCAAGGGTTAGTGCCTACCTAGCCTGACTTGTTCACTCCTAGTTCCACAAGACATATGACAGTGCCTGCCCCTTGTGGTCATTAACAGGCATCTGATGGAAGGAGTGGACAAGCTCTCTTTTTTCTTTAATTTTCCATTTTTTAATTTTTGTATCATTAATGTACAATTACATTAACAACATTACGGTTACTAGGCACACCAGATCATCCATTCTCCACCACATACCCATTACAGTCGCTGTGCATCGGTATAGTAAGATGCTAAAGAAACAGTACGTGCTTTCTCTGTTATACTGTCTTCCCCCTGCCCCCCAGCCTACATTATACATGCTCGTCGTCATTCCCCATTTTAACCCTTATCCCTCCCTCGGCAGCCTTCCTCCCCAGTCCCTTTTCCTTTGGTAATTGTTAATCCATTAGTGGTTTCTGTGAGTCTGCTCCTGTTTTGTTCTTTCATTTCTTTCTTTGCTCTTATACTCTACAGATGGGTTAAATCATTTGATACTTGTCCTCCTTGGCCAGGCTTATTTCCCTCTAGCACCATCCGTGTTGTTGCAAATGGTAGGGTTTGTTTCTGTCTTAGGGCTGAGTAGTATTCCATTGTGTATATGTACCATCTCTCCTCTATCCAGTCATCTGCTGACAGACACTTAGGTGGCTTCCATATCTTGGCTCTTTTAAATTGTGTTTCAATAAACATAACTGTGCATATGTCTTTTGAATCTGAGAATTTGTATTCTTTGTGTAAATTGCAGGTGTGGAATACCCTGGGAAAATGGTATTTCTCTTTTTATTTTTTTGAGGAACCTCCGTATTGCTTTCCACAACGCTCGGTCTGGTTTACATTCCATTCCCACCAGCAGTGTAGGAGAGTTCGCCCGCGTTTGTATCTCCTAGTCTTTTGAGTGTTGACCATCCTGACTGGTGTGAGATGATACCTCATTGTGGTTTTATTGTGCTTTCCCCTAATAATTTGTGATGTGCCCCATCCTTACATGTGCCTCTTGACCTTCTGAGTTTCTTCTTGGAGAATTGTCTGTTCACATCCTCTGCCCATTTTTATTATGGTCTTTCGCTTTGTGGCTGTTGAGGCATGTGAGTGTTTATGTATTTTGGATGTATGCTCTTATTGGATATGTCGTTTAGAAATACATTGTCCTATACTGCAGAATGCCTTTGCTCTGCTGATGGTACCCTCTAGTGAACAGAAGCTTTTTAGCATCATCTTGTCCCATTGGTTCATTTTTGTTTTTGTTTCCATTGCCCAAGGATATTCGTTCAGGATACAGTGTCTCATGTTTGTAGTCCGGAGGTTTTTGCCTTTTCGTTTCTCTAAGAATTTTATGGTTTCGTGACCTCCATTATGTCTTTTGTCCATTTTCAGTTTTCTTTTGTGTGTGGGGTTAGACGGTAATCCAGTTTCATTCTCTCGCATGTAACTGTCCAGTCTTGCCAACACCAGTTGTTGAAGAGACCGTCATTTCCCAAGTGTATGTCCATGGTTCGTTTATTGTATATTAATTGTCCATATATGCTTGGTTCCATATCTGGCCCCTCTAGTCGGTTCCTTCGGTCTGTGGGCGTGTTCTTGTGCCAGTACCAAATTGTCTGTGGCTTTGTAGTAGGGCTTGAAGTTGGGGAGCATAATCCACCCAGCTTTATTCTTTCTTCTCAGGGTTGCTTTGGCTATTTGGGATCTTTTGTGGTTTCATATGAATTTTTGAACTATGTGCTCTAGCTCTTTGAAGAATGTTGTTGGTATGTTTGATAGGAATTGCATCGAATCTGTAGATTGCTTTATGCAGAATGGCCATTTTGAAAAGATTGATTCTCCCTATCCATCAGCATAGGATTTATTTCCATTGATTGGTATGTTTAATGTCTCTCATGTTTGTCTTTTCGTTTTCATGTTTATACGTCTTACACTTCTTTTGTTAGTTTTATTCCCAGGGGTTTTATTTTTTTTTTTGATGCCATTTTGAATGGACTATTTCTTGGTTACTCGCTCATAGTTAATCATTAGTGTATACGAATGCAACAGATTTCTTTTTTTTTTTTTAATTTAATTTACTTTATTATCATTAATTTACAATTACATGTGCAATATTACGATTATTAAACTACCCCTTCATCAGGTCCCCCCCACCAACCCCATTACAGTCACTGTCCATCAGCGTAGTGAGGTGCTATAGAATCACTACTTGTCTTCTCTGAGCTGTACTGCCCTCCCCGTGCCCCCCCAACATTACATTTGCTAATCGTAATGCCCCTTTTTCCCTCTTATCCCTCCCTTTCCGCCCATTTTCCCCAGTCCCTTTCCCTTTGGTAACTATTAGTCCGTTCTTGGGTTTTGTGAGTCTGCTGCTGTTTTGTTCCTTCAGTTTTTTTTTTTTGTTCTTATACTCCACATATGAGTGATATCATTTGATACTTGCCTTTTTCGGCTTGGCTTATTTCACTGAGCATAATACCCTCTAGCTCCATCCATGTTGTTGCAAATGGTAGGATTTGCTTTCTTCTTATGGCTGAATAATATTCCATTGGGTATATGTACCACTTCTTCTTTATCCATTCATCTACTGATGGACACTTAGGTTGCTTCCATTTCTTGGCTATTGTAAATAGTGCTGCAATAAACATAGGGGTGCATCTGTCCTTTTCAAATTGGGCTGCTGCATTCTTAGGTAAATTCCTAGGAGTGGAATTCCTGGGTCAAATGGTATTTCTATTTTGAGTCTTTTGAGGAACCGCCATACTGCTTTCCACAATGGTTGAACTAATTAAATGCAACAGATTTCTTTGTATTAATTTTATATCCTGCAACTTTGCTGAATTCAGACATTAGACTAGCAGTTTTGGAGTGGATACTTTGGGAATTTTTATGTACAATATCAGGATTCCAAGTTCTGTTGGGCTCTATGGTCATTAAGTGAGGTCACTGTATGGGGTCCTCTTACCTGTTTTTCACTAGAAAATCCATCATCATGATTTACCTCATCCATAAAAATGACAGTAGCGCCATGGTCATCTCCATAGATACTGGAAAGCATTCGGTAAATTTCAACATCCATTTGTAATAAAAACAATCAACAAAATGGATCGAGAGAGCAACTAACTTGACATAGTAAAGGCAATATATAACAAACCCAGGCCAACATCATACTTAACACAGTCTGAAAACTTGTCCTTTGAAAGTTGGGAAAAAGATAAGGATGCCTACTCTCCCTTGGTTTAGTCAACATGAGTGTTGAGTCCCTAGCACCTCTGTCAGTCAACACAAAGAAATCAAATGCATCCAGATTGGTAAGGAAGAAGGTAAACTGTCCCTGTTTACATGAGGAGCTTTGCGGTTGCTAGATTCCCCCATTATCAAGTCCCCCATGCGTAGCCCATTACGGTCACTGTCCATCAGCATAGTGAGATGCTATCGAGCCACTACTTGTCTTCTCTGTGCTATACTGTCTTCTTTGTGACCCGCCGTCCTTTATGTGTGCTAATCATAATGCCCGTTATTCCCCTTTTCCCTCTCTTCTGACCTACTCTCTCCAGTCCCTTTCCCTTTGCTAACTGTTAGTCCATTCTTCGTTTCTGTGAGTCTGCTGCTGCTTTGTGCCTTCAGTTTTTTCTTTGTTCTTATACTCCACAGATGACCCCTGCATGCGGCCAATCAGCGGATGCGGCGGGCGCTTGCGCAGTGCACCTTCTTCTCGGCTCCAGTCGTACTCGGCAGGAGAAGCAGCGCGGCTCCGGAGGTCTGGCCTCGGAGCCGCTGAAGACGGTCTAGGGGGAAATTCCCTGCTGATGACTTCGCCGCCGCCGTGCCCCTCGGCCCCTCAGTATGGCCAGCGGGGTTTCCTGCCCGGCCATGGGAGGCGGCGGCCGCACCGTGGCGCCCGAGAGCCCCGGCCAGGACGTGTGGTGGTGGCGCGGCGGGCAGCCGAATCGAAAGTTGAGCGCAGGCCGGCGGCGCGGGTGGTGAGATATCCTGACGCTGCAGCTGCACCTGCTCCAGGCGCTGGGTCGAGGTAGGACGGGGCGCGGTCACGGGTACGGGGGTCCCCCTGAGGCGCGGGGTCCCTCTGAGGAGCGGGGCGGTGGTTCGCGCGGCTCCTCTGAGGAGTGGGGCGGTGAGGGCGGGGTGGGGCCCCTGTGGAGCTGGCAAGTTGGGGCGGTGGTGTTCCTGGGACGTGGCCGCCAGGCGGGGGTTTCTGTGAGTCTGCTGCTGTTTTGGTCCTTTCCGTTTTTCTTTGTTGCTATGCTCCACGAATGAGGGTTCAGTGTTTGGCTGTGGGCTTGGTTTAGGTTTTGGGTTACAGTTAGGTGTGGGTGAAGGTGATGATGAGTGTGAGGGGTTAGGCTGAAGGGCCCAGGTTAGGGTTAGGGTTCGGTTTATGGCCCAGTGTGGGGTGAGGGACAGGGTTCCAGTGAGAGTACCGTTTCAGGTTTAATGTTAGGTTTAGGGTGAGGTGTTGGTTGACGCTTATGCTTAGGTGTGGGACAAAGTGTGAGGGTGAGGGTGAGGGGCCAGGGGAAGGATTAGGGTGGTGTGTTTTATGTTTATTTTTGTATCATTAATATACACGTACATGAGCAACATTGCGGGTACTAGGTTCCGTCCGTTATCAAGTCCCCACCACATACCCCATTGCGGTCACTGTCCACCAATGTGTACTAAGATGCTGTTGAGCCACTCCCTGTCTTCTCTGTGCTGTACTACCTTCCCCGTGTGCCCCCTTACATTATACGTGCTAATAATCGTCATGCCCATTTTGCCCCGTTATCCCTCCCTTCCCAGCCATCCTCCCCAATCCCTTTCCCTGTCGTAACTGTTAGTCCATTAGTGGTTTCTGTGAGTCTGCTCCTGTTTGGTTCCTTCGGTTTTTTCTTTGTTCTTATACTCCATAGATGAGTGACATCATTTGATACTTGTCTTTCTCTGCCTGGCTTATTTCACTGGGCATAATACCCTCTATGTCCATCCATGTTGTTGAAAATGGTAGGATTTGTTTTCTTCTTATGGCTGAATAATATTCCATTGTGTATATGAACCACATTTTCTTTATCCATTCATCTCCTTATGGGCACTTAGGCTGCTTCCATTTCTTGGCTATTGTAAATAGTGCTGTGATAAACATAGGCTGCATATGTATTTTTCAAACTGTGCTCCTGCATTCTTAGGGTAAGTTCCTAGGAGTGGAAATCCTGGGTCAAATGTTCTTTCTCTTTTGAGTCTTTTGAGGAACCCTCATACTGCTCTGTGCAATGGTTGAACTAATTTACATTCTGACCAGCAGTGTAGGAGGGTTTCCCTTTCTCCACATCCTTGGCAACATCTGATTTTGTCTTGTCTTTGGGATGGTGGCCGTCCTAACAGGTGTGAGGTGATACCTCATTATGGTTTTAATTTGCATTTCTCTGATTAGCGATGTGGGACATCGTTTCATGTGCCCGTTGGCCATCTGAATTTCTTCTTTGGTGAAGTGTCTGTTCAGCTCCTCTGCCCGTTTTTTAATTGGCTTATTTACTTTTTGTTGGTTGAGGTGCGTGAGCGCTTTCTGTACTTTGGATGTGAACCCCTTATCGGGTATGTCATTTATGAATATATTCTCCCTTCCTGTACGATGTCTTTTTGTTCTACTGATGGTGTCCTTTGCTGCACAGAAGCTTTTTGTTTGATACAGTCCTGCTTGTTCATTTTTCCTTTTGTTTCCTTACCCCAGGAGGTATGTTCATGAAGAAGTTGCACGTGTTTATGTCCAGGAGATTTTTGCCTATGTGTTTTTCTAAGAGTTTGATGGTTTCAGTTCCGCATGACTTGCATTCAGGTCTTTGATCCATTTTGAGTTTACTTTTGTGTATGGTGTTAAGAGAATAACCCAGTTTCATTCGCTTACATGCAGCTGTCAAGTTGTTAAGGTTAGCGTTAGGGCTATCTCTAGTGTTAAGGGTGGAGTTGGGTTTAGAAATACATTTGGGTTAGTGTTAGAGTTGGGTTAAGGGTTTAGCGCGATGGTTAATTTTAGAGTTAGTTGTCGGGTTCCAGTTCCGCATGAGTGAGCGTGAGGCTGCGAGTTAGGTGTTAGTGTAGGGTTGTGTCCGCACACAGGCCTTGCATTAGGGTCACATGAGAGGTAGGAGGAGCTGGTCCTGAACCCGGCTCTCTCTCCCCAGTGGGGCACTGGTGGCACCCAGGCTTTCCGGGGCCTGTGGGGGTGTCGTGCTGTGACTGGCGGGAGGGGGCCCAGGGATGGATGGTGACTGGCCGTCAGCCAAGGGCGTTCTGGGGGGGGGGTTTGTCTGAGCAGGAAGCCCAGGTGTGGAGCCTCCCGGCAATGACTTCACTTCCTTGACTATCTAGCCCAAGAGAACTTGAAACCCCGGTAACCGGGCACCACATTCTCGGGCCAGCCCTTTCCCCACGTCCCCTGGTGAGAGACACTCGAAGGTGTGCTATGCTGTGTGGTGTCCCCATGGCCTGAGGCCATGTCTTCAGGAAAGCCCACAAGGATCGTCTTTGGAAAAGGTTTCCATGTTGGATCGATGCTTGGTCCACATGCCTCTGTCCAAGTGCTCGGAGGGAGCCATAGGCACCCCAGTGAGGTGAAGTCCCTGGTGGCCAGAGCAGGAAGAGTCCAGGGGGTGAACTGGAACCGAGCTTGGCGTGAGGGTCTTGAGGTAGTGGATTTGCACTGGCTTGGTTCAGTGATGTGCGATGCTGTCCATAAGGCTACACGCTAAGGCATGGGAGCTGTCCCTCCAGGAAGTGATGGCAAGCACCTGTTTATGCCTATGTTTGTCATGTATTAATTGTTTACACCATTGGATGTGAGCCTTCAAGGGTTAGGGCCTAGCCTGACTTGTTCACTCCTAGTTCCACAAGACATATTACAGTGCCTCTCCCTTGTGGTCATTAACCGGCATCTGAGGGAAGGAGCTGACAAACTCTCCTTTTTTTTTTAAATTTTCCGTTTTTAAAAGTTTTCTGTCATTAATGTACAATTACATTAACAACATTATGGTTACTAGGCACACCCTATTCATTCTCCACCGCAGTCCCCATTACAGTCACTGTCCTTCAGCGCAATAAAATGGTTTAGAAACACTACTTGTCTTCTCTGTGTTATACTACCTTCCCCGTGTCCCCCACCCTACATTATATGTGCTCACCCTAATGCCCTCTTTCCCCCCTTATCCGTCCCTTCGCAGTCTTCCTCCCAGGTCCCTCTCCCTTTGGTAACTGTTAGTCCATTCTCGTTTTCTGTGAGTCTGCAGCTGTTTTGTTCCCTTCAGTTTTTCTTTGTTCTTTTACTCCACAGATGAGTGAAATCATTTGATGCTTGTCTTACTTGGCCAAGCTTATTACACTGTCCATAATACCCTCTGGCACCATTCGTGTTGTTGCAAATGGTAGGGTTCGTTTCTGTGTTTGGGCTGAATAGCCTTCCATTGTGTATATGTACCATCTCCTCTCTATGCATTCATGTAGTGGTGGACAGTTAGGTTGCTTCCATATCTTGGCTACTGCGAATTGTGCTGCAGTGAACATAATGGTGCATATGTCTTTTTGAATCTGAGAAGTTGTTTTCTTTGGGTAAGTTCCGGGAGTCGAATTCCCATGTCAAATGGTATTTCAATTTATAGTTTTCGGAGGAACCTCCATATTGATTTCCCCAACACTTGAACTATTTTACATTCCCACCAGCAGTGTAGGAGTTTTCCCCAGCATTTGTAGTTCCTAGTCTTTTGAATGTTGAGCGTCCTACCTGGTGTGAGGTGATACCTCACTGTAGTTTTAATGTGCTTTTCCTTAATGATTACTGATGTGCCACATCCTTATATGTGCCTGTTGACCATCTGAATTTCTTCTTTCAAGACGTGTCTCTTCATATCCTCTGACCATTTCTAATCTGGTCCTTTGGTTTTTGGCTGTTGTGTCATGTGAGTTCTTTCTATGTTTTTTATCGTAAGCCTATATTGGATATGTCATTTAGAAATATATTGTCCCATACTGCAGGATGCCTTTTTGCCCTGCTGTTGGTGCCCTCTGCTGTACAGAAGATGTTAGCATGATGTTTTCCCGGTGGTTCATTTATGCTTTTGTTTCATTGCCCAAGGTGACTCGTTCAAGTTAGAGGTTCTCATGTTTATCGTCAAGAGGATTTTGCCTATGTGTTCCTCTAAGAGTTTTACGTTTTCCTGACATCCACTGATGTCTTTTATCCATTTTGAGTTTTCTTTTGTGTATGGGGTTAGACAGTAATCCAGTTTCATTCTCTTGCGTGTAGCTGTCCAGTTTTGACAACACCAGTTGTGGAAGAGACTGTCATTTCTCATTGTATATCCATGGCTCCTTTACTGTGTATTAATTGCCCATATATGCTTGGTTTGTGTGTGGGCTCTCTAGTCTGTCCCATCGGTCTGTAGGTGTGTTCTTGTGCCAATACCAAACTGTCCGTGGCTCTGTAGTACTGCTTGAAGTCGGGGAGCGTAATCCACCCAGCTTTTATTCTTTCTTGTCAGGATTGCATTGGCTCTTCGGGGTCTTTTGTGGTCTCATAGGAATTTTTGAACTATCTGCTCTAGCTCGTTGAAGAATGCTGTTGGGATTTTGATAGGAATTGTATTGAATCTATAGATTGTTTTATGCAGGGTGGCCATTTTGGAAAGACAAATTCTCCCTATACATAAGCATGGGAGGTATTTCCATTTATGGGAATCTTTAGTTTCTCTCATGATTGTCCTGTGAATTTCATATTCATGTGTCTTAAAATTCCTTGGTTAGGATTATTCCTAGGTATTTTATTGTTTTTGAAGCCATTGTGAATGGAATTCTTTCCTGGTTTCTTTCTCCCAGTTCGTCATTAGGGTATATGAGTGTAACAGAGTTCTGTGTATTAATTTTGTGTCCTGCACCCTTGCTGAAATAAGATATTAGATCTGGTAGTTTTGGAGTGGATTCTTTACGGGTTTTTATGTACAATATCTTGTCAACTGCAAAAAGGGACATTTTATTCTCTTTGTTAACCAATCTTGTTGCTTCATGTTTCTTTGTGTTGACTGATTGCTGTTTCTAGGGAAGCCAGAGCCATGTTGACTAAAAGTGGGGAGAGTGGGCATCCTTGTCTTATTGCTGATCTTAAAAGGACAAGTTTTCAGCTTCTCTGTGTTAAGTATGACATTGGCTGTGGGTTTGGCATATATGGCCTTTATTATGTTGAGTTAGTTGCCCTCTCTATCCATTTTGTTGAGTGTTGTTATCATAAGTGGATGTTGAATTTTGTCAAATGTCGTTCCCGCATCTATGGAATTGATCATGGGGTTTTTGTCCTTTTTGTTGATGTGCTGGATGATGGTCATCGAATTTCCAGTTGTCGCCCAGGGAAGGGGAACTGCAGACCGTGACCTCATTTCCTTGACTATGGAGCCCGACAGAACTTGGAATCCCGGTAACCGGGCACCACAATGTCGGGACAGCCCTTTCCCCAAATCACATGGCGTGAGACACTCGAAGGTGCCACATCTGTTGTGTTGTCCTCATGGCCCGAGGCCATGGCCTCCATGAAACCCAGAAGTCAAATTGTCACTATTTGCAGATGACATGATACTGTACATAAAAAACCCTAAAGACTCCACTCCAAAACTACTAGAACTAATATCTGACTACAGTAAAGTTGCAGGATACAAATTAACACACAGAAATATGTTGCTTTCCTATACACTAACGATGACCTAACAGAAAGAGTAGTCAGAAAAACAATTCCATTCACAGTTGCATCAAAAAGAATAAAATGCCTAGGAAAAAAAAGCTAATGAAGGAAGTGAAAGACCTGTACTCGGAAAACTACAAGACACTCCTAAGAGAAATTAAAGAGGACACTAACAAATGGAAACGCATCCCATGCTCTTGGCTAGGAAGAGTAAATATTGTCAAAATGGCTATACTACCTCAAGCATTCTACAGATTCAATGCAATCCCTATCAAACTACCAGCAGCTTTCTTCAATGAAGTAGAACAAATAATTCTAAAATTCATATGGAACCACAAAAGACCCCGAATAGCCAAAGTAATCCTGAGAAGGAGGAATAAAACGGGGAATTACGCTCCCTGACTTCAAGCTCCAGTACAAAGCCACAGTAATCAAGACAGTTTGGTATTGGCACAAAAACCGACCCACAGACCAGTGGAGCAGAATAGAAAATCCAAATATTAACCCAAACATAGACAGTCAGTTAATATTTGATAAAGGAGCCTTGGATATACCATGGGGAGATGACAGCCTCTTAAGCAGCTGGTGTTGGAAAAAGTGGACAGCTACATGTAAGAGAATGAAACTGGACTACTGTCTAGCCCCATACACAAAGGTAAACTCAAGGTGGATCAAAGAGCTGAATGTAAGTCAGGAAACCATAAAAAAAAAAAAAAAAAACATAGGCAAAAATCTCTTGGACATAAACACGAGTGACTTCTTCATGAACATATCTCCCCGGGCAAGGGAAACAAAAGCAAAAATGAGCACGTGGGACTATATGAAGCTGAAAAGCTTCTGTACTGCAAAGGACACCATCAGTAGAACAAAAAGACATCCTACGGTATGGGAGAATATATTCATAAATGACGTATCCGATAAGGGGTTGACATCCAAAATATATAAAGAATTCACGCACCTTAACAAACAAGAAGCAAATAATCCAATTAAGAAATGGGCAGAATACATGAATAGACACTTCTCTAAAGAAGAAATTCAGATGGCCAACAGGGACATGACAAGATGCTCCACATCGCTAATCATCAGAGAAATGCAGATGAAAACCACAATGAGGTATCACCTCACACCGGTGAGGATGGCCAACATCCAAAACGTGCAAACAACAACAAATGTTGGCGAGGATGTGGAGAAAAGGGACCCCTCCTACACTGCTGGTGGGAATGGAAATTAGTTCAAACATTGTGGAAAGCAGTATGGAGGTTCCTCAAAAAACTCAAAATAGAAATACCATTTGACCCAGGAATTCCACTCCTAGGAATTTACCCTAAGTCTGCAGCATCCCAGTTTGAGAAAGACAGATGCACCCCCTATGTTTATCACAGCATTATTTACAATAGCCAAGAAATGGAAGCAACCTAAGTGTCCATCAGTAGACGAATGGATAAAGAAGAGGTGGTACATATACACAGTGGAATATTATTCATCCATAAGAAGAAAATAAATCCTACCATTTTCAGCAACCTGGATGGAGCTAGAGGGTATTATGCTCAGTGAAATAAGCCAAGCCAAAAAAGACAAGTATCAAATGATTTCACTCATATGTGAAGTATAAGAACAAAGAAAAAACTGAAGGAACAAAACAGCAGCAGACTCACAGAACCCAAGAACGGGCTAATAGTTACCAAAGGGAAAGGGACTGGGGAAGATGGGTGGGAAGGGAGGGATAAGAGGGAAAAAGGGGCATTACGATTAGCAGTCGTAATGTTGGGGGGCCTGGGGAGGGCTGTACAACTCAGAGAAGACAAGTAGTGATTCTGTAGCATCTCACTATGCTGATGGACAGTGACTGTAATGGGGTTGGTGGGGGGGGGACACCTGATGAACGGGGTAGTTTAGTCACCATAATATTGCACATGTAATTGTAGATTAATGATACCAAAATAAATTATATAAAAAAATAGAAAAAAAAATCCACTGCCAAATCCTGTGCGCATGCGCGCTGGAAGATGGGCTGGGCGACGGGGGTGGGGCTAAGGTATTAAGCCGTTAGGGGAGGGATTGCCCCCGTCAGCTGCTCGCGTGCCCCGACAGCGGAAGCGCGCGCCCGTTTCCGCGCGGCTGATTCGAGCAGTTGCGTTTGTCACAGTCGGTGTCGGCGAAAAGCTGCAGGAGCGTTAGCCATGCCGTCGGCGAGTCGCTGTTGGGAGACCGTGGAGGCGCTGCGCAATTCCGACAAAGGTCGCCTCCGCTACCACCGCGACTGCGAGGTGAGCGGTGGCGCTGGAGGGGGCGGTGGCCCTACCGATCCCTCGCCACGGAGCCCTGCTGTTGCAGAGCCCTGGGCGTGTCCTGCTCGGGGACCGGTGCGTTCTTTCTCACCGGCGTTTGTTTCTCGACTCCCGTGTGTGCCTCGCCCTTTCTCCGGTTTCTGCCCTCTCCTGGCTATTCTAGTCTTTCGGGGGAGCTCTCCGTACTTTAGAGGTGCTTTTTTCTCTGAAGGCTTCATTACTACTTGTAGCCAGAGCAATTCTGACCCTCTCAGGGTCGGTTAATTTGCTGTGCATCTCTTGGACTAGGCGATCCACAGTTTTAGCAGTGAACGGTAAACTTGACCTAACTTACTGCTGCCAGTGAAAAGACCAAATTTTTTAGAAGACATTAGGCAGACCTGAAGAGTTTAATGGTGGCGTGGTCACTTGTTCCTAGGATTTGCAAAGCTCTGTATTAGTATTAGACCGTAGGGGTTAGGGTGATGTAGAGACAATTAAGGCATGATTCTTGTTCCGGAGTTGCTGATGATTTAGCTACAGATAGGATGTTGCCCGTCTCTCTAGACTTACACGTGAAAAAATTCTAAAGCGTTTGCCTGTCTTTTATGTCTTTGACAGTTCTAAAGAGTAGATAACCTTACATTCTGTAGGATAAATCCCAGTATGAGTTTATCTGGTGTAGGCTCAGGTTATGCATTCATGGCAGAAACACCACGGAAAATAATGCTTCGTTCTCAGTAAGTCACACCAGGAATCACAGATGCTTCAACCCATCCCCAGTTGTGGAGATGCTAACCTTGATCACCAGGTTGCATTGGTATCTGCCAGATATGACCACCTAATTCATTAGTTTTCTCTTTGTAACTAATTAGTATTTTGTGGGGAGTTATTCCAAGATTACACCAGTGTTGTTTTCCTCATGAAATTTCCACCTTTAGCATTCATTAATGGTTTCTGCCTGAATCAGTAGCCTCTCTGTTGTAACCAAATAGTGTTTCTTTATATTCATCATTCCTTCTACACTTGTTAGCTGGCATTCTACCTTGAGGAAGAGTTTTAATTATATCAGCATGGACTCATGGGTTCCTGTTTTATTAATGAGTATAATCCATTACTGTAACCTTGTGCATGTGCATTTTCAATTTTGTGGAAAGCGTGTCTTACAGACAAACTCTTAGAATTGAGATTTCTAGGTCAGAAGGTAAACACAGATGTAGTTGTGTTACATGTTGCCACGTTCACACACCCCTCCCCCCAAGAGTGGATGTATCTGTTTGCTTTCCAGTCAGCAATGCATGAGCTTGCCTTTTGGCCCGTTGCCTTGCCAGCAGAATGTGTTACCCTGATTTTTATTTATGCTTGGCTAATGGGTAAAAGTGAGATCTCAGGATAGTTTTGCAGTGCCTTTCTCTTTTGGTAATATTGGACATTTTTTCATATTTTCAAGAGCCAGTTTTATTTGTGAATTGCTGGTCTGCCTTTTGCTCATTTTTAGTTTTAGGTTTTGGTATATTGAAGTTTACAAGTTCTTTATGTACTAGGAATAATAATAGCCCTTACCTGTATATACATTGCTTTTTTTCCCCTTAGTCCATCAGTTGAATTTTTTCTGGTTATGGCGTTTTTGCTTTTTACATCTGAAACTTCAGCTCTGGGATTTATTTTGGTGTAAGGAATGAGGAAAAAAAATGTTGTCTGAACGTTACTTCTACTATGTCTTTAAAATGAGCTTCATTACTGTATAAAATGTGCATACAGCCTGTTTGCTTCTCTGTCCCGATTATTCCCCGTGGATTTATTGTCCATGGGTTGTGTGCCTCTGGTGCAGGTCAGCCTCTCTCCACGGCAGCATGATGGACCCTGTGGGCTGGGTTGGGTACGTCTTCGTTGTCAGGGGCGCTGTTGTTGTTTGGTGCCTTATATGGTGTTTACCGGCATCCCTGGCCTCTTCCACTGGCTGCCAGAAGCACCCTTCCACTTGTGACAACCAAAAATGTTTCCAGGCATTGCTGTATGTCCCCTGGGGGGTAAAACTGACTGTACTTGAGAACCGCTGATCTAGGTAAAAATAATTGTTTGCAGTTTTTGAGTAGTTATGTGCCAAGTACTGTTCTAAGTCCTTTATGTCTGTTGCTACTTTAATCCTCCCCAAATCCGTTGAGGTTATTATACCATTTAAGGAGTGAGGAAGTTCAGGCACAGAGGGGTTAGATAACTTGCTTGTGGTTATGCAGCTAAATGGAATGCAGATACGGAATTCAGACCAAGAAAGGTCGATTACAAACTCATTACCC
>JAVSCE010016936.1:0-51558 GCA_032199065.1 Smutsia gigantea | reverse complement strand
TATCTTTCCTGAGAATATATATTTTCAAGCCTTTTTTCTAATTGTGGAATCAAAGGACCTGGCCCTTTTTAAGGGAATCCCAGGTATTACCTGAGCAGGTGGAAGAGGGGCAGAAGACGGATGGAAATACCAGGTGTCCCTGAAATCGGACCACCCTGGTGGTCTGCTGCTCGGCGTCTGAACATGGTTGGAGCAGAGCGGTTCTCAGAATTCTCAGCTCGTCTCAAGTCCACGAAGGGATTAGGTGAGTGTGTGCCTGAGATGGGCCGAGGGCCAGGGGGAAAAGCCCTGCACTGTGATCAGGAGACTAGGCTTCTAGTCCTAAGTCTTCCATTACTTAGCCTGGAAACATACACATATTTCATTTGCCAATGCATGTGACTGCAAGTAAAAGAGCAGAGACAATCGTCAAGGCCTTCACCTGAGACGTGACAGCACAAGGACGTGCTTTCTGTGTCCTCTGGGCTGTATGTTTAATATGGCTCGACCCAAATCTACCCTGTGGTTTGCTGCTGGTATGCTGATTGTTGTTAAATGACTTTTTGGTGATGATAACAGTAATAGGTTTTTAAGAGGAAATTTGGAAAATGAAGTAAGGCATAAGGAAAATAATAAAAATTACTTGTAATTTCACCATCAAGGCATACCCATTACGAATATTTCATCGTATTTCATTCCAGTCTCTTTTTCTCTATCTCTGATCTGTCTGTATTTAAATATATATTTGTATAGGCGATCCTGCATACACAGCAATGTGTTATTTTTTTACTTACCAGACCATGAACATTTTCCCACATAATAGCCGTTATACAAAATCATGATTTTTTGTGGGGGGTGTAATATATGTTTACACCATTATTTACTTAACCATCTTAATTGATCTATATTTAGTTTCTGACTTTTATTGTTATAAATAATGCTAATATGGAATTCTTGATTTACCACCAAACTCGTTTGCCCTTTAAACGTCCCCATCTTGGCAAATGGTACCATCATTTAATCAGCTGCTCACATCAGCCTTATTTAAATTCCACTTCTACCCATCTTCAGTTAGCACTAGTTCTAGCCTCAAAATACGCCTCCAGCCTGTCCCCGGTTCCCAGCTCACGGATGCAGGCCTGGGCTCCTATCTGCCCTACGGCAGTAATCGCTGGGTGGCCCCCTCGGCTGCGCCCCACGGTCCCTCCGGCCCGTTTCCCACGTGACTGTTTAAACACATAAATCAGGTCATGTTAGTCCCCTGCCTTGGACCCTTTAGCGGCTCCTTACTGCACTGGCCTCAGGTTCAAAGTTCTCCAACACTCCCGGCTCCACGCCCCTTTCTGTTTCTTTTTTACCCTTTCCCAGCCACATCCGCCTTCAGTGTTTCCCAGGCACGCCATTCTTCAAGGACGTTGCACCTGCTGTTCCCGTTGGCCTTGCTCTTGCCTGGCCGGCTCCCGCTTGTCTGTCGGGTGTTGGCGTCCCTGTCTTTTCCTCAGCTGCAGCTCACCTAATGCATAGTGTCTGCAAGCCCGACGCTACAGCCATAACACCACGTTCCTCCGTCCACACGCCGTCTTGCTGCTGATACTTATTGTTTACTTGTCCTCATCTGGATTTTTGTTAGATTCAGTAAACTGCACAAGGACAGGCACCACATCACATCTGTTTTTTTTTAATCATGATTATAAAAATGACCGTTTTTATTGTGACCATTTCTTCATGTTTTGTAGTTGTAAGAGCACCTCAGCAACAAAGAAGGAAGAACACATCTATTTTATATACTTACATGGTCCTAGTGAAATATTTGCCGAAATTGGAACACTTAATGATGAACCTTCCCAGTGTAAAGGTGTGAAGAAATGCACACTTTAATAAGTTGGTGACAGGTGAAAATTGGTACATTTCTGGCAGACAATTTTACAATATGTACCAAAAATTTTAAAAATTCACAATTGCATGAGGGTATTTACTGCAATATCATTTATGGTAATGAAGGAAGGGCCATGACTGAACACTCCAAAGAAGAGTTTAAATCAAATCCATTCTGGTTTATCCGTTTGCAAAAACCCTATACAGCCGTCAAAATGCCGATGTAAACCTGTACTCCCTGACTTTGCAAGGTCTGCCCGCCACACTGTTCAGGGGGAGAAGCAGGCAACTGAACAAGAGCTGATTCCATTTAGATGCGAGGTGGGTCTGTGTGGCAGGTGGGCACAGTCAGTCCTCCGGCAGTTTCCACCGAAACGCTGCCAGTGGGCATGGATGGTTGTGGAGCCTCCTAGCAGTTTTGCCCTTTTTTCTTGAAGCCCTCCTCTCTCCCCCCCGCCTCCCTCTCCCCCTTCTCTCCCCTCTTCCTTCGTCTTTACTAGGATAATGATGTATACGATCAGAGGAAGACGAAGCTATTTTTGTTTGGAATGGAAAAAAAAGAGAGAAAAAAAATCTTTACTGCAAATCTCCTATGTTTTCAGTCCTGAACTATGCACTGAGGATACAGAGACAAGAAAGGCGCTGTTCTGGCCTTCTGAGAACTCAGTCTGGAGGAGGCGGTAGAGAAATAAGAATCACCTGGGACGGTGAGTGTGATGGGAGCAGAGCAGCTTCTGCCGCGGCCTCAGGCCGCCCCCTCTTGCAGCCCACCCGGCTCTCCCAGCCGCGAGCCCGTCACCTCCTCCTTCAGGTCTCAATTGTCTTAGCTGGGAGATATGATGATGAGAACTCTGGGTAACTCTAAGTGTCTTCAGGCTTTAAAATCCTGCCATTGTTTTAAGATTTCTGGGTATAAAGCAGCTGCAGATTTCCGAAGCCTGTGTTCCACTACTTCCAACAAATGTCTGGCAACACTTAATCCGTGGATCTGTTCACTTGAAACTAAAGCCATAGACACTACCTCTAACCAGTCCTCCTCCCCATGGTGGGCAGGGAGAGATGGTAAAATAAGGTCTGACACAAATAACAGGTTCTGGGAAGAACCAACCTCACTTCCCTCCCTTGGCCGGAGTTCATTACAAACAGTGACAGGCACTGCAGGTGTGTGGGTTCAGTGGCTGAGACCGGACTGGGGAGGTGGTGTTTTTATTTGCAAGGTTTTATGAAATCTATGAGATAATTGCAAGACTCAGGATGTTTTGAACCTAATGAGACATCAGTGCGAATGAACTCCCAAACAGCTGTCATTCATTTTGGGGTAAAACCTGTGCATTAATTCCTTGATGCCTTTTTTTTTTCCCACTTGGTTTCCGTTTGGACTGTAGGAAGCATCCCTCAGCTAAAGGTGAAACTTTTAAAACTGTTTCAGGAGGTGAGCCTTTCAAAGTTTTGCACGGAAAAATATTCTTTTAATGCAAATTTGGAGAGAGTTGTCAGGGTAGCAAATTAAAGGCCTATTGTCTGGGAATTTTTGGATCACAACCTAACATAGATCTGGTTGTTTTACTCTATAATGTTTGGAGATTTTCCAGCCACCGAGCTTTCCACTTGGGCCAGGTATTAGAAGTATAGTCAATGTGTTGATTGATTAATCAAAGCGACGCATGTCGGTGTGGATAAAATAAGAGTTCCTGTGGCCAGGGTTCTCACCTGGCCCTGATTGACTAGCTCACTGCACACCTGTGGGCAATACATGGCTGTTGACTCTATATAATCTGCCCAGCGCTCTGGGCGCGACTCAGTGGCGTGGCTGCAAGGCTGCAGGAGAGCAGAGCAGAGGCTGGAGTGGTGAAAACGCTGAGGACAGAGGCCCAGAGGACGGCAGTGTGGGACGGCTGTGCAGACAGAGGGGCCCAGAGGCAGAGACTGGCTTGCTGCCTGCAGACTCGCTCTGAGTGAACAGGATTTTAGTGACTGACCTGCCACTGTGGAAATAAAGCTGGGTATAACCCTTTCACCCCAAGAACGTTTTGCTGTCAGTTTCTTTGGTCACATTGAATCCATAGCAAACTTGCCCGGGGCTGAAACCCATTGGGAAGACAGTCGTGAGTTCTGTTTCTGTGGCAGATATTCATAAAAAGAAGATGTAGCTGTTTAATGATTTTTCTTGCCAGATCATTGCATGATGGCAGTAAATTTGTATCATGCTGACCATGCGAGGACCGTCTAGTTAGGCCGATGGAGCCTTGGAAGATCAATACAGCTTTTCATGAGTATGAACTCCTTGCACTGCACCACATCCAAGATCACCAACAAAAACAAAAACGTGGTGCTGGGTGACTGTGCCGTGTAGCTGCTGAGCCCAGATCAAACGCAATACAGTGAAAGGGTATTTCAAACTTCAGAAACTTGAGGATAAATGGAATGTTACTGATCTGAACTCCCACAGGACACCCAAATGGATGCACTTTTGCTCTGGTTGGAAATTAATTCCAAGTCCAGGGAGCAGAATACATAATGTCTGTTAATAATTTCAGAGTGAATCCCAGGGAAATTAAACCTTAAATCTGGCTGAGATTTCACATTATAGGAATTATCGAACGTGTGCCATTAGCAAACATCATTCAGCAACTTACTGTATCTGGAGCTGTGAGGTTTAAACAAATACTCCAGTGTAACATTTCACTTATTAGGAGGCATGACCAAACCATCAAATCACTACGAAGAAAACAGGAGTTTCAAGCAGCCTGGTGGTGTCACTGAAACGACTCTCAGCTCTGCTTTAGGCCTCGCTCTCTCTTGGGTACCTCTGAATCCAAAAGGCAAGGGAAAGGTGTATAAGTAAGTTCAAGGCTCTTTTTCTGTAGAAATAAAGATTTTTTTAAAACTGTATTTTCCTTTTCTCTCCCTCTCCCTCCCTCCTTCCCTCCCTCCCTCCCTCCCTTTCTCCCTCTCCCTTTCTCTCGGTAACTGGTACTTGCTGGGCAAGATGCATACTTACTTGTAAGCTGGCTTTCTGACTCGCCATGACTGATGGATGGCTAGTTCTTTGTTTAACCTCTGATGGGACTGAGCTCGCTTAGCTCCCCTTGTTGTAACCCCAGTGTGTGTCCATAGGGCAGGCAAGGGCCTGCTTTGTGCCTATGGTCCCCCGTTAGTAGCATTTCCGAGGCAACTCCCAGGTCGAGGGATCCCAGAGGCGGCCTGCCGCGCCCAGGAGCATTAGCTTTTGCCCATTGTGGGGAAAGAAGACCAAAAGTTCCCGGTGGTGAATGAGGAGTTTCCACTCGCGTGGTGTTTCTGGGTGTTTATGCCTGGTTGACGTGGAGGCGTCCGCTGGGCGGTGAGCACGAGGCAAACACTAGCGGTAAGGTCCGGGTCCGACAGCAGCCTGTCTGGGGCAGCCGCCCCACCGCCCTGCTGTTGGCTTATGGGGTGCCAGGGCCATGATGGAGGATGCACCCCAGAAGTCTATCGCTGTTCCTGGAAAAGAACACAAAGCTGCTCAGAGCTTATGGGCAGCTAATACATCAATAGGATGAGGGTGCTTTCTGAATGAACCCCAAATCAGTCCCTGCCATCTGGCAAAACCCTTTTTTAGCTGTGTTTTTAATAAATGGCTTTTATTGAAAGGGATGTAGTGACAGGCAATTGGAGCTGTTGCTGAAACCTGGGAAATGTGATGTAGGTGGCAAGGCGGTGGTTGTTTCCAGCTCTTCCCTCTAGGGCTGTAGCTCTCTGTGTGCAGCGTATGAAGGGACCCCTTCCTTTGTGAAGCCCCTGAGTATATTGGAACTTGCAGCCTGACAGCAAAATAAAAGTCACGATGTACAGTGCACTGTCTCGGTATATTTTTTCCATGTATGACAACGTGGAGATGGAAACCCTTTTAAACTAAGCAGAGAGCACCCAGGAGCTAAATCCAAAGCACATAAAACAAAAATCCCAATTTAACAAGTGGAAGGAAATATCACATCCTACCTACACTAGACACAGCATTAAGAATTTTATTTTCTGCTTTTCTGTGAAAACCCCCTGAGCTGTAAGCCCCTGTGTCTCACAGAACCATGGAGAAGGTCCGCGCCCCCAAGCCTGGTTCCCCTTTCCCGGATGCAGACGGAGCCCCGCGCCCTGCCTGATGACCTGCCCTCCTCAGTAATGTAATCACCAATCACCAGCCTTCCTCTCCCTTTCCCCAGCTGGAATGTTTTCTCAGCTGCTCTCATTCCTCTCCGGGTTCTAGCAAGAGGAGGGCATGGGCAACCCTGGGAAAAGGGCTTCACGAAAACAAACTATGTGGGATGCCTGAAGGAGTAAGTTAGTTGGAAATAATGACACCACTTGGAGATAAAATTCAACAGCATCTTTTCATTTTCATTCAACACATCGCTGGATTACAGAGTCTGACTTCAGTGCATCGCAGATTAATCTTTTCCCCCTGTTGTACTTCTCCTTTAAGGAAGTGTCCACATCTGGACGCACAAACTGCTTTGCTGACACTCCTCCAGGGCAGAGCTCTTGATGCATAGAATAGCCTAATTAGCAGAAGGGTGAGGGGCAGAACATCCTAGAGGCTCTCTGAGAGCGTCAAGCCAGATGGAAAGGATCAGTGTTTGCTTAAATGCAAATCTCTCTTATATATCATTGCACTTTCCTTCGGAGATTTTCCTAGGAGGGTGGCTGGCTCAGAACTCTCTTTTGGGACATAAAGACTTTGAATGACTAACAGTTTGAGTTTGCCTCTCAGTATGTGGTAATAAACTTTGCTTCGGCTAGCCTTCTTTCCAAGTTTGGTTAATATTCATCCAATCTCCCCATAATAAGGGTCAAGAGCCATAGCTCTTCAGGATACTCCCACCTCACATCCAGATCAGAATGTTTCCCTTAAGGGCAAGGGAAGGCAAAGGCTTTGGACTCAAAGTCAAGTGTAAGCTTGGTCATTCTTCCTGTTATTCTGTTTCTAGCCTGGCCTAGTCTAATCCCTTGAGCTGTAATTAACTTGGCCCCTTGCCATTTATGTATTTAATTGGGCCAAGTGACATTAGGGCTTGAGTTATTCTTATGTGGAAACAAGAGAAAGAAGTACCTTTCCTTTAGAGCTACCCTGAACCAATAACTGATGGTCCCTTTCTATTTGCAGGATGCATTCATGGTAAGGGCATTCAAGTTCGGGTAGAGGACAATGTAAAATGTGAAACTCTAACTCTAGAAGTTATTCCAGGGGTAGGGAAGAGCGCCAGCAGAAATTGGTAAAGGTACATTTGGACATTTGACCTCTTTTGGAATCATTACTCAGATTGCCAGTTTCCAAATGAATTTGGTCCCCAAGACATTTTAGGGGTGGAGGAATGGAATGACAGATTATAAAAACCCCAGAGTCTAATTTCTCTCTCTGGGGACTGACCCCACCAAAAGTTAAATCTCAGGAATTAATGAGGGAACCAGGACTGATTGACGCGAGACGCCACAGCATAGATGGTTTACCAAAACAGTATTTGCTTTCTCCCCTTGGTAGTGTTGAGTTGTCACTAGGAGAAATCTATCCAGCTTCTCTGGCATCCAGGAGTGGCTATATGACTTGTTCTCTCCAGTAAAACACATGTAAAGGAGATCTGTTGTCACTTTCAGGCTGAGGCTTTCAAGCAGATAGGTATTTCTTTGCTGTCTCTTTTCCCTTCCCCTGACAGGAAGCAGAGGCTTTCAAGGCCAGAGGGGATGGTGGCCACACAGGTGGAAGGATCTGGATCCCTGAACATCACGTGGAGGAAAACCACCCGCATGAACAGGAAAACCTTCACTGGACTGTTAGATGAATGAGAAATAAGTGCTGTGTCAAGCCATTAAAATTTTGGGGTTTGTTATCATAGCCTGTATGACCCTAACACACCAATAAGATGTTATCTGATTTTTGTATCCTAAATGAATTAATAATTCTTTCAGGAAAAGAGCATGGATATTTTGTTACTGTGACTATTTATTGCACAAGATGGTGGAGAAACTCCATCTTGACTGAGGCTACCAGAATCCAAACCAAGAACTAACAGTCAACCATTTTCATTTCCATACTGACTCACCATTGCTCCCACATGTTAGTTTCTTCTTGCCATAAAAGGGACATATAAAAATTGACTAATGGATACCTTCTTGTGATAGGAATCTGTATTTTAAAATCTGAGAACATCGGTGCATTTTCCCCATGTCTGTGTTGTTATAGAAGCAGATGTTGTGAGTCCATGTCCAAATGGAAAAAGTGTAGCATGACTCTAAACTTCATGAATTCAAGCATTATGAAGGAATGCTACAATTTGGACTGCTAACATATTTGGATCTTTTATCCTTTTCCAGATTTAGCCGGTACCTGTGGAAGTACTCACCTGATATCATGGGAATTTGCTTTTGTGAGGATAATCTCGACCTAGGTAAAAGATAAAAGATAAACTAAGTTTTGTGGTTTATTAATAGAAGCCCATGCATGGTCACTGATGTGGTTTTGACAATAACTCTAATTTTCAGAAGCACAGATGTTAAACTGCTTTGCCTCTCCAGATGTGCTTACACAGGGGTCCATCGAAATGGAGCAATATGTAGTCCAAAACATTCTCTCAGAGAACAGAGGTACTTACTTATTCCATTTGTCTAACATCTTTGTTTTTCCTCCAACAAAGATCAAAACAGAGCTTGTAATATGTGTTTGGTTTAAATTAAGTGACATACAGTATTTACTCCCAGAGGCACTTCCTCTCACCTGTGGAGATAAACTGTGTTATTCTTCTACAAACCCATATGGTTT
The DNA here is from genome assembly GCA_032199065.1 of Smutsia gigantea. Classification (NCBI taxonomy): domain Eukaryota; kingdom Metazoa; phylum Chordata; class Mammalia; order Pholidota; family Manidae; genus Smutsia; species Smutsia gigantea. The sequence goes on along the minus strand of JAVSCE010016936.1, from coordinate 42,914 downwards.
CCATCTCCGTCTTGCCCGCTTTGGTGTAATATCTGTTTACTGTGGAATGGTCACTGAGTTCTGTGAACACTACACGCAGAGGGGTAATAGACTGAATTTTATATTTGCTCTTTTTGGTTCAGCTTGTGTTGACACCATCTTAAAATAAACACAAATTCATTGAAAAATATTTTTGACCAGACCAAGCCTTGAATAATATCAAACTAGCCGAAACAGGAAAGTTTCACGAAATTCTGGAATTACTTAGAATTATCAGTTTTTCCCCTACTTACATGTAATTTTTTTCAGTGTAAACTTTAATATGAAAATTGAATTTTTTTCAGGGAATCATTCTGACTTTTATGTAAAATAGTTTGAGTGCTCTCTTTTATTATTTGGTCTATGTGGATAGTAGTTCTTTTATTTTTGCTTTTTTTATTAGGTATTATTGATATACACTCTTACGAAGGTTTCACGTGAAAAAACAATGTGGTTATTATATTTACCAATATTATCGAGTCCCCACCCATACCCCAATGCAGTCACTGTCCATCAGTGAAGTAAGATGCCACAGATTCACTATTTGCCTTCTCTGTGCTACACTGTTTTCCCCGGGATTCCCCACACCATGTGTACTGAACATAATACCCCTCAGTCCACTTCTCCCTCCCTCCCCACCCACCCTCCCCTTTGGTAACCACTAGTTCCTTCTTGGAGTCTCTGAGTCTGCTGCTATTTTGTTCCTTCAGTTTTGCTTTGTTGTTATACTCCACAAATGAGGGAAATTGTTTGGCACTTGTCTTTCTCTGCCTGGCTTATTTCACTGAGCATAATATTCTCCAGCTCCATCCACGTTGTTGCAAATGGTAGGATTTATTTCTTTCTTATGCCTGAATAGTATTCCACTGTGTATATGTACCACTTCTTCTTTATCCATTCATCTACTGATGGACACTTAGGTTGCTTCCATTTCTTGGCCATTGTAAAAAGTGCTGCAATAAACATAGGGGTGCATATGTCCTTTTGAATCTGAGAAGGTGTATTCTTTGGGTAAATTCCAAGGAGTGGTATTCCTGGGTCAAATGGCACTTCTATTTTTAGTTTTTTGAGGAACCTCCATATTGCTTTCCACAGTGGTTGAACTAACTTACATTCCCACCAGCAGTGTAGAAGGGTTCCCCTTTCTCTGCATTCTCACCAGCATTTGTTGTTCTTAGTCTTTTGGATGCTGGCCATCCTTACTGTTGTGAGGTGATATCTCATTGTGGTTTTAATTTGCATTTCCCTGATGATTAGTGATGTGGAGCATCTTTTCACGCATCTGCTGGCCATCTGAATTTCTTCTTTGGAGAACTGTCTCTTCATATCCTCTGCCATTTTTTAATCGGGTTATTTGCTTTTTGGGTGTTGAGTGGTGTAAGTTCTTTATATATTTTGGATGTTAACCCCTTATCGGATATGTCATTTACAAATATATTCTCCCATACTGTAGGTTGCCTTTTTGTTCTGTTGATGGTGTCCTTCCCGTACAGAAACTTCTTAGTTTGATGTAGTCCCATGAGTTCATTTTTGCTTTTGTTTCCCTTGCTTGTGGAGATGTGTTAAGGAAGAAGTTGCTCATGCTTATATTCAGGAGATTTTTGCCTATGTTGTCTTCTAAGAGTTTTATGGTTTCATGACTTACATTCAGATCCTTGATCCATTTTGAGTTTACTTTTGTGTGTGGGGTTAAACAATAATCCAGTTTCATTCTCTTGCATGTAGCTGTCCAATTTTGCCAACACAAGCTGTTGAAGAGGCTGTCATTTCCCCATTGTATGTCCATGGCTCCTTTATCATACATTAATTGACCATATATGGTTGGGTGTATATCAGGGCTCTCTAGTCTGTTCCATTGGTCTATGGGTCTGTTCTTGTGCCAGTACCAAATTGTCTTGATTGCTGTGGCTTTGTAGTAAAGCTTGAAGTTGTGGAGCATAATCCCCCCAGCTTTATTCTTCCTTTTCAGGATTTCTTTGGCTATTCAGCGTCTTTTGTCATTCCATATAAATTTTAGAACGATTTTCTCTAGTTCGTTGAAGAATGCTGTTGGTATTTTGATAGGAATTGCATTGAATCTGTAGATTGCTTTAGGCAGGATGGCCATTTTGACAATATTAATTCTTCCTATCCACGAGCACAGGATGTGTTTCCATTTATTGGTATTTTCTTTAATTTCTCTCATGAGTGTCTTGTAGTTTTCAGAGTATAGGTCTTTCACTTCCTTGGTTAGGTTTATTCCTAGGTTTTTTATTCTTTTTGAAGCAACTGTGAATGGAATTGTTTTCCTAATTTTTCTTTCTGCTAGTTCATTGTTAGTCTATAGGAATGCCACAGATTTCTGTGTACTAATTTTGTATCCTGCAACTTTGCTGAATTCAGATATTAGATCTAGTAGTTTTGGAGTGGATTCTTTAGGGTTTTTTATGTACAATATCATGTCATCTGCAAACGGAGACAGTTGAACTTCTTCCTTGCCAATCTGGATGCCTTTTATTCCTTTGGGTTGTCTGATTGCCATGGCTAGGACCTCCAGTACTATGTTGAATAGAAGTGGGGAGAGTGGACATCCTTGTCTTGTTCCCAATCTTAAAGGAAAAGCTTTCAGCTTCTCGCTGTTAAGTATGTTGTTGGCTGTGAGTTTGCCATATATGGCCTTTATTATGTTGATGTACTTGCCCTCTACACCCATTTTGTTGAGAGTTTTTATCATGAATGGGTGTTGAATTTTCTCAAATGCTTTTTCAGCATCTATGGAGATGATTATGTGGTTTTTGTTCTTCTTTTTGTTGATGTGATGGATGATGTTGATGGATTTTCGAATGTTGTACCATTCTTGCATCCCTGGAATAAATCCTACTTGATCATGAAGGATGATCTTTTTGATGTATTTGTGAATTCAGTTTGGTAATATTTTGTTGAGTTTTTTTGCATCTACGTTCATCAAGGATATTGGTCTGTAATTTTCTTTTTTGTGGTGTCTTTGCCCGGTTTTGGAATTAGAGTGATGCTGGCCTCATAGAAAGAGTTTGGAAGTATTCCCTCTTCTTATACGCTTTGGAAAACTTTAAGGAAGATGGGTATTAGGTCTTCACTAAATGTTTGATAAAATTCAGCAGTGAAGCCATATAGTGCAGGAGTTTTGTTCTTAGGTAGGTTTTTGTTTACCAGTTAAATTTCGTTGCTGGTAATTGGTCTGTTGAGATTTTCTGTGTCATTCTGGGTCAGCCTTGGAAGGTTGGATTTTTCTAGAAAGTTGTCCATTTCTTCTAGGTTATCCAGTTTGTTAGCATATAATTTTTAATAGTATTCTCTAATAATTCTTTATATTTCTGTGGTATCCATAGTGATTTTTCATTTCTTATTTCTGATTCTGTTTATGTGAGTAGACTGTATTTTTATCTTGATAAGTCTGGCTAAGGGTTTATCTATTTTGTTTACTTTCTCAAAGAACCAGCACTTGGTTTCATTGATTCTTTCTATTATTTTATTCTTCTTGATTTTATTTATTTCTGCTCTAATCTTTATTATGTCCCTCCTTCTACTGACTTTGGGTCTCATTTGTTCTTCTTTTTCTAGTTTCATTAATTGTGATTTTAGACTTCTCATATTGGAATGTTCTTCTTTCCTGAGGTAGGCCTGTATTGCAATATACTTTCCTCTTAGCATGGCCTTCACTGCGTCCCACAGATTTTGTGATGTTTAATTATTGTTGTCATTTGTCTCCATATATTGCTTGATCTCTGTTTTTATTTGGTAATTGATCCATTGGTTATTTAGGAGCATGTTGTGAAGCCTCCATGTGTTTGTGGGATTTTTCGTTTTCTTTGCATAATTTATTTCTAGTTTCATACTTTTGTGGTCTGAGAAACTGGTTGGTACAATTTCAATCTTTTTAAATTTACCAAGGCTCTTTTTGTCACCTAGGATATTCTTGAAAATGTTCCATGAGCACTTGAGAAGAATGTGTAGTCTGCTGCTTTTTGGTGTAGTGTTCTGTAGATGTCTGTTAGGTCCATCTGTTCTATTGTGTTGTTCAGTGCCTCTGTCTCCTTACTTATTTTCTGTCTGGTTGATCTGTCCTTCAGAGTGAGTGGAGTGTTGAAGTCTCTTAGAATGAATGTGTTGCATTTTATTTTCCCTTTTAACTCTGTTAGTATTTGTTTCACATATGTAGGTGCTCCTGTGTTGGGCGCATGGATGTTTATAATGGTTATATCTTCTTGTTGGCTTGACCCTTTTATCATTATGTAATGTCCTTCTTTGTCTCTTGTGACTTTCTTTGTTTTGAATTCTATTTTGTCTGATACAAGTACTGAAACTCCTGCTTTTTTCTCCCTATTAGTTGTATGAGATATCTTTTTCCATCCCTTCACTTTTAGCCTTTGTATGTCTTTGGGTTTAAAGTGAGTCTCTTGTAATATTTTTAATCTGTGAAAATAAACCTACAGTAAATGCAGTAGACCAATTACTTAAAAAGCAAGTATGAAGTTAAAAAAACAAAAGTAATAAAAAAAATTATGGATACACAAAAGATGTGGATTGACATACATAAAATGTGGAAGAGGAAGAAGAAAAAAGTAGTATTTTTCTAATGTGTTTGAAATCAAGTTACCATCAAATTAATATAGATTTTTATGTTTAGGATACTATGAACTTTATGGTAACCATAAACCTAACACCTATACTAGATACACAAAAATAATTTAAAAAGGAATCCAAGAATAACACCAAAGAAAACCATGAAATAACAAAAAAAGAGTATAGAGAGAAAGAAAGAAACAGAGATGAACTATAAACACAACCAGAAAACATTAATAAAATGGCAATATTACCTTAAATGTAAATGGACTAAATGCACCAATCAAAAGACATAGGGTGGCAGAATGGACAAAGAAATAAGACTCATTTATATCCTACCTATAAGAGACTCATTTCAGATCTAAAGACATACATAGACTGAAAGTGATAAGGTGGGAAAAGATATTTCATACAAATTAACAGGGAGAATAAAGCAAGAGTAGCACTACTTATGTCAGACAAAATAGACTTCAAAACAAGAGACAAAGAAAGATATTACATAATGATGAAGGATCAGTCTAACAAGAGGATATAACTATTATAATATCTATGCACCCAACTTAAGAGCACCTAAATATATAAAACAAACACTAACAGACCTAAAGGGGGAAATAGACAGCAACACATATTAAGGGATCTTTAACACCCCACTTACATCAATGGGTAGATCATCCAGACAAAAAATAAATGAGGAAACAGTTGTTGAATGACACATTAGACCAGATGAACTTAACAGATAGATATAGAACATTCCACACAAAAGCTGCAGCATACACATTTTCCTCAAGTGCACATGGAATGTTCTCCAGAATAGACCACATATTAGAACACAAAAAGAGCCTTGACAAATTTTAAAAGTTTGAAATTTTCAGACCAAAGTGGTATGAAACTAGAAATCAATTACATGAAGAAAACCAAACAAAAAACATATGGCAGTTAAACAGCATGCTTGTAAATAATCAGTGGATCAGTGAACAAATCAAAAAGGAAATCAAACAGTACATGTAAATAAATGAAAACAAAAATACAACAAGTCAAAAAATATAGGATGCCACAAAAGCAGTTCTAAAAGGGAAGTACTTAGCAATACAGGCCCACCTCAAAAAAACAATAAAGAAGACACAAACAAAAAAAGTCAAAAATGAAAATGGAGTAGTCACAACTGACACCACAGAATACAAAGAATTATTAGAGAATTTTATGAAAAATTGTATGTCAATAAATTAAAGTACCTAGAAGAAATGGACAAATTCCTAGAAATGTTTAATTTTCCAAGGCTGACCCAGAAAGAAACAGAAAATCTGAGCAGACTTATTACCAGTAATGAAATCAAATTAGTAATAAAAAAATTCCCAACAAAAAGAAGTTCAATACTAGATGGCTTCACAGCTGAATTCTACAAAACATTTAAAGAAGAGCTAATACCCATACTTCTTAAAGTATTCCAAAAATTAGAAGAGGGGATACTCCCAAACTGATTCTATGAGGCTAGCAACATTCTAATACCAAAATCAAAGACACTACAAAAAAATAAAATTATAGACCTATATCCCTGATGAACATAGATGCAAAAATCCTCAACAAATATTAGCAAACTGAATTTAAAAATACATCAAAAGGATCATCCATCACAACCAAGTGGGATTTATTCCAGGTTTGCAAGGATGGTACAATATTCATATGTCAATCAATGTAATATACCACCTTAACAAAAAGAAGGCTAAAAACCATATGATCATCTCAATAGAAGCTGAAAAAGCATTTGAAAAAATTCAACAACAATTCATGATAAAAACTCTCAACAAAATGGGTATAGAGGGACCATACCTCAACATAATAAAGACCATATTCAACAAACCCACAGCTAACATCATACTCAATGGTGAAAAGTTGAAGCTTTTCATATAAGATCAGGAACAAGACAATGGTGCCCTTTCACCACTATGTTTTATTCAACATAGTACTGGAAGACAAGAAAAAGAGATAAAGGCATCTAAATTGGTAAGGAAGAAGTTAAACTGTTACTATTTGCAGATGCCATATTATGTATAGAAAATCCTAAAGACTCCACAAGAAAATTATTAGAACTAAGAACTGGATTCAGCAAAGTCACAGGATACAAAATCAATATACAGATATATGTTGCATTCCTATATACTAACAATTAACTAGCAGAAAGGGAAATCAAGAAAATAATTCCATTTACAATTGCATCAAAAAGAATAAAATACCTAGGAATAAACCTAACCAAGGAAGTGAAAGACCTGTACTCTGATAACTATAAGACACTCATGAGAGAAATTAAAGAAGTCACAAATAAATGGAAATCTATCCTGTGCTCATGGATAGGAAGAATTAATATTGTCAAAATGGCCATCCTGCCCAAAGCAATTTACAGATTCAATGAATTCCTTATAAAAACACCAATGGTACCTTTCAATGAATTATAGCAAAGAATTTCAAGCTATACCACAAAGCTACAGTAATCAAAACAGTATGGTACTGGCTAAAACAATGGAACAGAATAGAGAGTCCAGAAATAAACCCATGTGTGTGTCGTCACTTAGTATATGACAAAGAAGGCAGGAATATACAATAGGAAAAAGAGAGTCTCTTAAATAGGTGGTATTGGGAAAACTGGACAGCTACATCAAAAGAATGACAGTGGATTACTCCCTAATACCATACACAAAAGTAAACTCTAAGTGGATTAAAACTTAAATTTGAGACATGAAACCATAAAACTGTTAGAAGAAAACAGGCAAAAATATCTTGAACATGAGCATAATTAATTTTTTTCTGGACACATCTCCTTGGACAAGGAAAACAAAACCAAAAAAATAAGCAAATGGGACAGCTGCACCAAACTAAAAAGCTTCTGTACAGCAAGACACCATCAGTAGAACAAACAGGCATCCTAAAGTATGGGAGAATATATTCATAAGGATATATCCAATAAGAAGTTAACATCCAAAATATATAAAGAACTCAAATGACTCAACACACACCAAAAAACAAATAACCCAATTTAAAAATGGGCAAAGGACCTGATAGACACTTTTTTGAAGAGGACGCACAGATAGCCAATGGGCACATGAAAAGATGCTCCACATTGCTAATCATTAGGGAAATGCAAATCAAAACCACAATGAGATACTATCTTGCACTAGTCAGATGTGCTGTCAATGATGTAGAGAAAAGGGAACCCTGCTACACTGTTAGTGAGAATGTAAATTGGTACAGCCACTATGGAAAGCAGTATGGAAGTTCCTCAAAAAACTAAAGATAGAAATACCATATAACCCAGTAATTCCACTTGTAGGAATTTACCCAAAGACAAAAATCTCTGATTTGAAAAGATATAGGCACCCCTATGTTTATTGCTGTATTATTTACAATAGCCAAGATATGGAAGTAACCAAAGTGTCAATCTATAGATGAATGGATAAAGAAGATGTGGTACATATTATACAATGGAATGTTATTCAGCCATAAAAAAGAAAGAAATCCTGCCATTTGTGACAACATGGATGGACTTAGAGGGTATTATGTTAAGTGAAATAAGCCTGGTGGAGAAAGACAAATGCCATATGATTTCACTTACATGTGGAATCTAGCAACAAAACAAAACAATATGAACAGAACATTAATAGACTCATAGACACTGAGAAGTGACTGGTAGTTACCATGGGGGAGGGGTTGGGGTAGGTGGGTGAAACAGGTGAAGGGGATAAAGAGGCACAAAATCTCAATTATAACATATATTAGTCATGGGGATGAAAGTATAGCCTAGAGAATATAGTCAATAATTTGGTAACATCTTTCTGTGTTGACGTATAGTGAGCATTTAATATGGTTTATAACTGTCAAACCATTATGTTATGTACTTGAAACCAATATAATATGATATATCAACTATACTTCAATAAAAATTTTTAAAAAAGAAAATCAATCTTTATTCCAATTTGAGATTCTTTAATGTGTGAAAGCCAACTTAGTCACATATATTTGGTTTATAACTCAGTGACCTTTAAAAATACTCCAATGGCATGTTAATTTCATGATATTTTGGGTTCTTCCAATCTGAGGAAGATATCTCCAAATGAAGCAACTGATCCCCTAAGAGCCCTTACAGTCCTGACTTTCCCTCTTGCAATACCCATCACTTTTTAAATGATTTGTTCTTGCTAACTATTGACTCCTATTATAGCACAATGTCTGTTGAATCTACTCCTAGAAGTAAGGGCCTCCTCATATTTTGTTTGGCACTTTCAGTGTGCCATCTAAGCATTTATTAATTGAATTAAATCAATGCATGAATGTTAACTTCTCTTCCTTTTCTTTCATAAAAGGGAATCTGAACCCACCATACCATAAAAATCTCCATTACAAGAACTACCATCAGGACTATTTGGATTAAAGACGGTGGCGTGAGAGGTGGGACACAGGCTTCTTCCTAAAACCGCATATAATACGAAAATATAATTAATACAACTAATCCTGAAAGAGCAACAGGAAAGAGGACTGCGCCAAACTGCATACACCTGGAGAAAAGAGCAGACCTCACAGAACAGGGTAACGTACCAAAGCTGTGGCCCGGCAGGACTCAAGCCCTTCCCCCACCCCAGCTCACCAGCGGGAGGAAGAGAAACGGAGCAGGGAGGGAGTAGAGGACTGGAGGTGCTGAATACGTAACTCTGGAGATCTGCTTTGGTAGCACAAACCTACATTTCATGGTGCTTGCATGATACTCTCGTGATTACAGGGTTGGAAAGCTAAGACAGGAAGAATTCCTGGAGAGACTGAGATTCCAGCTGCTTGTGGAAAGCAGGGATCCATATCCAGCTGCTCTGGGACAAAAGAAAGGCGGGCAGTCTGAGACACTTCCTAACAAGGAAGCCCTTAGCAAGAGGGCTGCGAAAGGGGCAAGGACTGCACAGAGCTTACTGCTCAGGAGAGAGGACAGGTAGACAAAATTGTCTGGGTACACTCAGCCCAGCAGGTTGGGAGCTTTGCCATATAGACTCTCATATTTAAGGAGGAAAAAGAAATCCTTCTCCTTAGACGATCTTCAGGTGCTTCAGCTCCCTGGCTGGCTACACAGCTCCAAGAACCCTCTCCATGATACGCAGCCTACTGTGCCTTTCTCCCGGCCAGCCCCACCTGGCTCACAAGCTGGCAAAACCTACCCTGGCATTAGCCCAGCAGGAGGGAAGATCTGTCTACAGCAACTCCAAATGCAAAGCATAGAGGCTTATACCTGTGTGCTCAGCCCACTGGTTCAGGCAGTGGAGACAGGCATAGCAGCCGGGAAGCAGGAAACAGCTCTTGCCTCCCCGCAGGCACCAATACCACTCCCCTGCGACCCCCAACATTGCTTCAGGGGCTGAGCAACTCCAGGGAGTAGAGCTTCAGGGCACTAGAGGGCACCATATACAAATATGATATGCCAAAGGAACCTGGTTCAGAGTAAAATTATTAACACAACTCCTGAGAAAGATTTAAATGACATCGACCTCATGACTCTTCCTGAAAGGGAGTTCAAAATTAAAAATTATTAACAGAAAGATATTCAAGAACTCAGGAATGAATTCCGGTTGGAGATCCAATCGTTGAAGAGCACAATGGAGGGTATTAAAAGCAGATTGCATACGGGGGAGGAGACGATAAATGAAACAGAAACTAGAGAAGAGGAATACAAAGAAGCTGAATACTAAGAATGAAAGAATATTGAGAGAACTGTGTGGCCAAGCCAAACGGAACAATATTCACATTATAGGGGTATCAGAAGAAGAAGAAGAGAGAAAAAGGGATAGAAAGTGTCTTTGAGGAGGTAATTGCTGAAAACCTCCCCAATCTGGGGAAGGAGAAAGTCTCTTAGGCCATGGAGATGCACAGATCTCCTAACACAAGGACCCAAGGAAGACAACACCAAGACATATAGTAATTAAAATGGCAAATATCAAGGATAAAGACAGACTATTAAAAGCAGCCAGAGAGAGAAGTAAGATCACATACAAAGGAAAACCCATCAGGCTATCATCAGACTTCTCAACAGAAACCTTACAGGCCAGAAGGGAGTGGCATGATGTATTTAATGCAATGAATCAGAAGGGCCTTGAACCAAGAATACTTTATCCGGCAAGATTATCATTTAAATTTGAAGGAGGGATTAAACAATTTCCGGATAAGCAAGAGCTGAGAGAATTTACCTCCAACAAACCATCTCTACAGTGTATTTTGGAGGGACTGCTATAGATGGAAGTGTTCCTAAGGTTTAATAGCAGAGGTAATAAAACCACAGTAAAGAATGTAGAACAGCTAATTACTAAGCAAATGCTAAATTAAATTAACTATCCCCAAAGTCAATCAAGAGATACACAAAGAATACAGAATATAATACCTAATATATAAAGAATGGAGGAGGAAGAAAAAGGAGGAAGAAAAAAAAACCTTTAGATTGTGTTTGTAATAGCATATTAAGTGTGTTAAGTTACACTCTTAGATAGTAAGGAAGTTAACCTTGAACCTTTGGTAACCACATATCTAAAGACTGCAATGCCAGTAAGTACATACCTATGGATAATCATCCTAAAAGTGAATGGACTGAATGCACCAATCAAAAGACATAGAGTCACTGAATGGATAAAAAAACAAGACTTTAGAACATTTCCACCTAAAGAAGTCCCTTTAACATATCCTGTAAAACCAGTTTAGTGGTAGTGAATTATTTTAACCTTCATTTATCTAGGAAAATTTTAATCTCTTCCTCAATTCTGAATGATAGCCTTGCTGGGTAGAGGATTCTTGGTTGTAAGTTCTTTCCTTTCAATACTTTTACTATTTCAGGCCACTTCTTTCTGGCCTGTGAAGTTTCTGCTAAGAAATCTGCTGATAGCCTTACAGAGTTTCCCTTAGTGGTAACTGTCTGTGTCTCTCTTACTGCTTTGAAGATTCTCTCTTTATCTTTAATCTGTCTTTTAAATTATTATATATCTTGGTGTTGTCTTCTTGGGTTTACTCTTGTTAGGAGCTCTCTGTACTTCCAGGACATGGATGTCTATTTCTTTCCAAAGACTGGGGAAGTTTTCAGCTATTATTTCTTCAAAGAGACTTTCTACTCCTTTGTCTCTCTCTTCTACTTCTGGGACCCCAATTATCTGAGTGTTGTTTTGTTTGGAGTAGTCACACAGCCTTCTTAGAATCTTATAATTTTTAGAAATTATTTTTTCTCTCTGTTCCCCAGTTTGGTTACTCTGCTTTTCTTTATCTTCTGTCACACTGATTCCTTCCTCTACTTCCATCAGTCTGCTATTCATTCCCTCCTTGTATTTTTCATTTCGGTAATTGTATTCTTCAGCTCTGAGTGGCTCTTTTTCATATTTTCTCTCTTTTTGTTGGAGTTCTCTCTGAGATCATCAATTCTTTTCCCCAGTTCAGTGCACATCTTTACTACCTCTACTTGGAATTCTTTAGCAGCAAGATTGCTAATCTCCATTTCATTTAGCCCTTTTTCTGGTATCTTATCTTGTTCTTTTTTATGGAGTATACTCCTCTGCCTCCTCATTTTCCCTGGATTTCTGTGTATCTTTCTTTGTATTAGATAGATCCTGGTCTTGAAAGTAATGGCTTTATGAAGTGGGTGTCCTGTGTGCCTAGAAGCTTAAGCCTCTCTGCTCACCGGAGCCTGGTTTTGTTTTTCAGCTAAGCCACAGTTCCTGTTGGTGGGCTGTGGGTGGGGCCCACCTTTCTGCCTGTCTTCCCCTGCTTGCCTCTGTGTATCCTTTGTTTGAGATGAGGCACTTCTGGTGGGATTTTTTGTGGGAGCGGCCATCCTCTGCCTGCTGGTCAGCAATGGTAGCCCCCATTGGACCGAGTGTGCCAGGTGGGGCAGGCATGCCATAGGCCACTGCAGTTGAGCCAATGGGGCAAGTGGAGAGTTTAGAGTTGGCTTTTGCAAGAGTCTGGCCAGTTGATCTGAGGAGGGCCAGAAAGCCTGGAAAGTGTAGTCTGCCCTCTGCCTGACAGTCAACAAGGTTGGGCCACTGCTGGGCTGAGTGGGCTGGGCAGGGGGAATGTACAGGGAAGCACTGCAGCAGGGCTGAGTGGCCAGCAAGAGAGATGGTGCATTTTGGAGCTAGCTCCTGCAAGCGCCCAGCCAGTTGGGCTGAGGGAGGGCTGGAAAAGTGCTGTCTGCCTGCCCTTTCTCTCCCAGAAGGAGCTTCCTCTGACCTCCACCCCTCTAGTGTGCTTCCTGCTGCTGGCAAATCTCTCAAACTGCCTCCTCTCTGTTGGGTCTCAGTGGGACTGACAGAGTGTGCCTGTCCTCCATAGGTGGCTGGAGTCTCAGGCCACCCACTCTGCTCCAACTCTCCCTGGTATCCAGCCCCATTAGTCATCAAAGACCAGTGCAATGTGGATTTGTGTTCCCAGAGCAGATCTTCAGGGTCAGGTGTGCAGGATTTCTGAGCACTTATCCCCTCCCTGGTTTATTCCTGTCCCTCCTGCTTGTGTGCTGGGATGGGGGAAGGCCTTGGGTCCAGATCAATCACTCTTTGCCACTTTACCCTTCTCTATGTGGACTTCTCTTCTTCACCAGATGTAGGTGGTCCATTCTGCAGTCTTCTGGTCATTTGCAGGGTTATTTGTACTTGCAGTAGCTGCTTCCTTCATGTGTACATGGTAGGAGGTTTTCACCTTGCCATCCCACTCTGCCATCATTTCTTAACACATGATCAGACTGATTTTCTTTCTGACATGGTGGATTGTGGTGAAATGTGCAACAAACATGGGACAATGGCACAAAATATAATATTAATGTTGCCCAGGAAAAAGCTTTCTAGGGCTTAATGCATTTTACTTTTTTTTTTTGTAAGCTTTTTCAAAAAATATTTTTTCAGTTGAAGTATGGTTTATATACAAGATTACATTGGTTTCCAGTGATTTGACAGTTACATACATCATTAAATATTCACACCAATAAGTGTAGTTACTATTTGTCAACATAGAAAAATATCACAGTGTCATTGACTATGCCTTTTACTTTTCACCAGATGTCCTTCCCTCCCTTCCTCCCTCCTTCTTTTCCTTTTTCCTTCCCTCTGTTTTTTCATATAGAGAAACAGTACATAGAAATGGAATACTAAATTTAATTTTGCTCCCACCAATTAAAACAAAACAATAGAAACAAAACAAGTAAACAAAGAACAAAAAGTGAAGGGGAAAAAAGCTTGCACTTGCTTCCTATCATTTTAAGCTGGACACAGATGGTAATTATTTGAGGGTGAAAACTGGGTTGTAAAATGAATATCTTCAAAAATGTCAAGAGTAAATGCCCTTTCTCAGGCAAACATGGTACTGAATGAATTCCAACAGCATGCCGCGCAAGGCTTTTCATTCCTTGTAAATTGAACTTAAAGGAAAATTTGTCCCTAAGAGAGAGTTTTTGATAGTGCCAGAGTACACTTCACTGAAAAGAAAAGGAGACTATTTGTTCTTGAGAGTTTATGGTTTATGATTGAGAAAAAGGTATCAGGTTCTAGGTTTAGAATTGCAAAGAATCTGCCTACACACTTTGTAGAAAATGCACAAAACACAGTTAATGGGATCAAGCAGTCCAGTAGCCAATCTGATCTCATTCATCCTGAATAAGATTGGGGCGGTAGAAAACTAGGTACGAAAAATGGATTCATCTCTAATAACTCCACTATCCCCTCTTAACGTAGGTATACAATCTGGTTATGAGAATAAATAAGTGAAAGTTTCGCAGCTCCTTTAGATATACAAAAGATGGAAGGGGATGCAAAAGATGCAATTTACAATTTAATATAGTGCAGATTCTATTCCTTCTCATGTGTGCTGAAGAGAGAGTTTCTGTACAATATGTAGATGCAAATAAGCCCACACTTGGAAAGGACTGTCAGAAGAAAAAATTTTAATCATGATTTACAAGAGAAAAAGTAAGTTTCTTCCTCATCCAAATGGCCTTTCCTCCTTGGGATATGACAGAGAAAATAAGATAAGGAAGCAAGGGCTAAATAATACTTTTCTCTTTTTGTAGACCCTCCAGGGGTTGTTCACTTGCATTAGACAACCCTTATGGTCTTTAAAGTTTTTGAGCCTATTTCTCCCCTTAAAATAGTGTAACATTTCCTCCTCTTGGCCACGTGGGAGGGGATGAGTCTAGAACTACTGGGAGCAGGGCAGGGAAGAGGCCAGGGAAAATTTCAATCCCAATTGTCCTCTCAGGGAAGGATTGACTGTCCAAGATACTGGATCCCAAAGGGTAGGACACTTTTCATTGTTAGCAGGTGTCCACAAAAATCCAAGGTGGGAGAGAAGGGTTTGAGAAAAGAAGACTTCTAGCAGATGGCAGCTCTTACCATCTGATGGGAGTCCATCTAGGTCATCTGGAGTAAATCAGCAATAATATGTGAGAAAGAAGATGAAGATCAGCTGCAGTCTGCAAGGACCCAGTGAGAGGGTCCAGCTCCAGCTTTCTATCTGTGGTGCAGGGGTAGGTTCTTGTTCTCTCCTGGGCCCTAGAAGGAAAACTGGACACCAGAAATGAGGGCAAAATGCGCTATTTAGGGCAGCCACAGAGGAACCCTCACCAGATGCTCCAGAAGTACATCTGTCTGCAAGGCACACTGGACGATGAGGCCAGAACTACAGACTGTGTCCGCACTTCATTTGCTGATGGGGAGAGCCTCAAATGTGCTGCCAGAACTAGGTCTTTAATGAGGTAAGTACCAAGGGAAACCCTCTCTGTAGGCAGCAGATGCCGCTGAAAGTGTGTGTGGGCTCCAGGGGTAGATGATAGCATTCCGAGAAGACTCTGAATTAATAACTGCTTAAGAACCAGTGGAATATCAGAGAAAGGCTTCTAAGCCATACTACTTGAAACTCTACTGTTGCTTATTCCACAAAAGAAAGGCTATGAGACCTATTTTACAGGTAGAGAAAATAGGAGGAGAAAATTAGAAGTGATCACTTTAATTGTAGTGAACACTGTTTTCAAATTTGATATCCCAAATTTGCTTTTCTATATGACCTCTGTTTAGTATGCATCAAATGTTTTATATATTTAGTCATACATCTGGAAATCTTTTAAGAATCTGTTGTTGTACAAAAATATTTTAACGCTTCATGTTTCTGAGAACTGCTTTGCTGTACAGATTTTTACCAGAATTTCTCATTAGTAGCTCTGCACTAGATTAATGCTGCAGACAGCTTGATGAGTTGAGTAACACACTTTTATTCTTAATAATCAGTTATTCATTT
This sequence comes from Smutsia gigantea, assembly GCA_032199065.1. Classification (NCBI taxonomy): domain Eukaryota; kingdom Metazoa; phylum Chordata; class Mammalia; order Pholidota; family Manidae; genus Smutsia; species Smutsia gigantea. The sequence continues at coordinate 27,032 of JAVSCE010016936.1, read as the reverse complement.
ATTTCTGTTGACATAAGGAAGGGCTTTGAAAAGAGGCAGGTTATAAGGGTTCACTTTTATGCTGCAATTGACGTTGCTTCTCTTTCTGATTTTTTGAGCCTGTTGGAGTTTATTTCAGAGAATTCTATAGAAAACAAACAAAACACTAATACAGGGCCAAAAAAAAAAAACAACAACAAACTAGCTAAGAAGGCAAAGGCTCAGGGAGATAAAGACAGCCTCACTAATGAGTCCCCAACTGATTAAAAGTAAATACATTTCTATTCCTAGGAAAGTGTAAGTAGCATTTGTTGCCACAAACTGTTTAACTTTAGCAAAAATAAAGTGTTGTCCTCAAATTTGTTATGGGAGGACAGCAACGCTGCAGCTAATTATTTCCCAGGTGCCTCTGGCCAGAATTTAGAGATGAGCTACCACTGGCACCATGCCGAAGGGGCCATCTTTGGGCCCATCTGAACAGATAACTCATCATTATGGTTCTCTTTAAGGGGACACTGTGTGTGTCACCATAAATCATTGACTCTATCCGTCGTACTAACTAGATTCATGGCCTTTCCACAGTATAGCATGGGGTTAGGCACTTGGACTCTACAGTCAGGACCATCTGGGTTTGAACCTTAGTCCTATGTATGTGGCTTTTGGGCTATTTGTGTCAGTTAGCTTTGGCTGTGTAACAAACTATCCCCAAATTTTGTGGCTTAAAAAAATCATCATTTATTCGCTCATGATCTGGTGTGTTGACAGTTCAGCTAGGCTCACTCATATGTTTGGGGCCTCGGGGGGGGCCCTTCTCCGTGTAATTTCTCTTCATCTAGTAGACTAGCCTGAGTTTCTTATACGATGGCTGAAAGTTTTCAGCAGCAAGAGAGGGTGAGTTCCAACAAACAAGCATCTTTCACATATTGACTTGTATCACATTTGCTATTGTTCCATTGACTACTGCAAGCCACGTGACCAAGCCCAGATTTAAGGCTTAGAGATAAAGGTAATACCTCTTGAGCAGGCAAGCATAGTGGGAGTTGTGACCAAATTTGGGACCATAACAGCAACAATCTGCTGTACTATTTCTCTGAGCTTCCGGATTCTCATTGCTAAACATGAGGACATTGTAGTGCCTACTCACAGGATTCTTGGGGAGATTAAATGAAATAACCCATGTAAAGTGCTCAGCCCAGGGTTGAAGAAATTTTAGCCAATTAAGAAAGGAAGAGAGAAAGAGAAATTAGGGAAAAGTAATAGAATGGAGGAAAATGACTAGGGATAAATCTTCAAGGCTGAGGTAGAAGAGAGCTCTGTGGACAGTAGGTTAATGACACAATGAAGGTCTAATAGTGGCTGGGTCTTGGTTACCTGTCACCTCTGAACTCTGAAGTTCTCACCAGCTCTTCCACAATTTAGAAACAGTTCTTTCCATGCCAGAAAAGCCAATTCTTTCTCATTTTAAGTTTCAAGCATTTTGTCTTTCTAGTAAGTGATTGTTTGGATGGTGGGAGCATGGGTGGGTTTTCTTTTCTCTGTTTTACACATTTTCTATAATAGTATATATAATATAATATGTAGCTTATACAATAAAAAGAAAAAACATTGATAATACTTTAGTTTTAGGAAAAATTTCTTTTAAAATTCTTTTGGAATTCTAAACAATTTTGCATTTTTTTAATAAAGTTGACAATTTAAAAAACTTTGTTACCTTCAAGGTGTCAGTTTTCACATTACCCTCTGAAAATCCCCTTGGCATGTGCAAGCTATCTGTCCATCTGCTTTTTTGAGGATTAAAACTTCCTAATTCTGCAAGTCCTGAGGTTTACATTTGGAGCAAGCATGTGTTGTCTGGGTGGCATATATGAAAACTCTCTTAGTTTTCTGGTCTTCTGGAAGTTGGGTTCTGTAACTTCAAAATTATCTTTACAAATATGGAGTTGGAATATTAGCAGGAGAACTTTGAAGAAGGCTGTTAAGTGAGTAATGACTAGCGCTCTGGGCCAAGTTAATTAAGCTAGCCTGGAAGTTTGAATTTATCCTCCCACCCCTTGCCAGATTTGTTAGAAAGTGTAAAAAGTCACAGCTTCAACTGGGGGATTTAAATAAGATTTTTATTTGCTGAACTTTCTAAGAGCACCAGGATACAGGATACGCTATGTCTTCATGCACCTGAAAAGCCAGATGGTTCCCCGTTTCTCAGAGTATGGTCTGTTGTACTGATTTGTGTGAAATCACCAGAAGGGCTTCTCATAGTCCGACCGTCTTTTGAGAGCCCTGCGCCTGTCCCTAGATGTGGGCCTGGGACTCTCAGCCCCAGAACTCTGTGTTCTCCCCTCTGCTGTGGTCCCTGGAGTCCCTAGTTCTCCCCAGCTCATGGCCCCCACGCCTACCACCTCTCGCTCTGGGTTCCTATATCAGTGTATGTTGATTATGTATCTAGACATAGTGGTCCTAGACAGGGGTCTGAAAATGTTTTCTGTAAAGGGTCGGAGGGTGAGTACTGGAGGCTTTGCAGGCCACTGGGTCCCTGTCATTACCTCTGAACCCTGCTCTTGTAGCTTAAGAGGGATCCTCGCGGACATGGAGCAAGTGGGTGCGGCTGTGCGCCAGTAAAGCCTCATTACAAAATTAGGCAGGCAGGCAGATCTGGCCAACACCGGATCGAGACAGGCTCTGATCAGGACCCTTTCAGTCTTTTCTGTCCCCAAGGCCAGGCAAACTTTTTTTTTTTTAAGTTCTGCTTAGTTCTTCAGAAGACTTAGATTGATGCAAAATGAGGTCAGAGTTCCTCTTGGCAGCCCAGAGCCTTGGCAGAAGAAACAAAATATTCAGCCTAGGTTGTTCTGATTCTCTAGCTAGGGGCATGGGGTGAAGGAGCAGGTTTGGACCACAGTGCCTGAAATGACCAAGCATTTTCCAGATAGAATGGGACAGAAAGACAGCAAGATTAAGGGACTGCTGTAAGGAACTGTCATCAGTCGAGTGGGTGACTGGGTAGGAGCTGAACTTGAAGATCCCTCTGTATTCTGCTGAGCAATGGTTCTCAAACATAAGCTGGCTTCAGAACCATCCCCAGGGCTCCTTGAAACACAGATTGCTGGGGTTTAGCACCAATTTCTGGGTCAGTAGCGCTGGGCTGAGGCCAGAGAGTCTTCATTTCTAACAAGGTCGTGGCTGGTGGCTGGGACCACACCTTGAGAACCACCTTGAGAGCAAGCCCCTCCTGCCGCAGCCGACAGCAGCTGAGCATTCTCTTGCTTTAGGAGCTTTCCAGTATCTTCTGTCTCTCTTTCGGATGACCAGATTTAAAGTACTTTCCAGATTCAGGACTACAGAATCTTTATTCTCCTTCTGGTTAGCAAGAGTTAGCACATCTCAGAGTGGTATTCCGCATTGGCATTATTAGTTTTTGACATGAATTCAGTCTCAACATGGTAAACACACCAATAATTGTTATGTTAAACACCAGACTGTGATGGGGGTCCAGCATCAAGTGAACACATGGTCACCTGGCCGTTTTCTGGAGCGAGTTCTTTATCAGCTCCTGGTGGCGCCCCACACTCTGCTTCAACCACTCTTGTTTTCCTGATATGTCCAGTCACATTTTAATGGCTGAAATGGCTTTGGTACTTTCGCCGTGGAACCAATGTTCACCCTCAGGGCAGGGCAGCTTCTGTCCCTCAGCAAGGAGTCCACCTCAGTGGTAAGTTTTCACACGAGTACAGAACTCAAATGTATCATGACTGTTGTCCTGACGGCAGCGCTTTAACATGGGCACCAGAAGTACATCCGTCATGGAGCTTTTGGGATGAGACTGCCTCTCCAAACTAATTGGGGCTGATGGCAGATTTTGTCAACGAGCTGAGATGTTGCCCATCGCTAGTCAGTCTGCTGGAAGTTTTGGTGCTAATGGCAGGGTTTCATTGAGATATATGTTCAGGAGAGTCACAGCTAATATGATTCCAGATCTTTCCAGGCAAATGGTGAGCTTACAAGCCACAGGGCACTGATATTAAGGGAACTGTTTTACACAAGCCCCAGATTCATGACCAATATTCCTTAATGAATTCTTTGAGGGAGGGGGAATAAAAGCCAGCCAACCAAATTCTTCTGCTGAAATATCAAAGGCTTGAAAAAGCTCTTCAAAAGTCCTTAAATGTGTTACCCTCACCTCCAGAATTCTGAACCAGGCCGACATCGTAGGTGCTTCTGTTGATTTTACTCCAACAGAAATATCACACCTCCTGGTTTTGCCCCAGGGCAAAGTGGGCACCGAAGTCATCCCCTTTGCCTTGTGTTATGGTTACCTAACCACAGTCAGAATGTCCCCAGCTACCAGGAATGTGGGGCCCAGACATTCCCAGGTCTTAATATTTCTCTGCTTTGGAAACAGGATTGTATTCCACAAGTTTTTCTGAATTTGGTCTTTCTTTTAAAGATACAAGAAAGACTTGATTAGACACAAGAGGGGACTTGAATGTCAGCTTGAGGGAAGGACAGGAAGTCTCCAGAAACCACACACACACACACACACACACACACACACACACACACACACGCCTGGGATTACTAACTTGGCTGGCTGCCTGGAAATATTTGCCCCACTGTGTACTTCTCCCATTTCCTCAGAGGAAAGGCCTAGAATAGTAAGTCTCAGCAACAGCTCCTGTTCCCAGCTGGACACTCCTCAAGTCTTCCAGTTACAGAATCAGAATAGTATATTGTTTGTAACTTTACAGGCTACCCTCTAATCATGTGGGGCTTTTTTTTTTTGACTTTTTTAGATGTTTTCAACTTTGGTAAATTTGGTCCAGGAATCACCCTTACTGAGAACTCATTTACCATAAGGAGCTTCATCTTGAACTCCTAACTCAGATCCATGATAAGGACTCAAGAGAGCGTCGGCGCTCTTTGCTTTTTTTGTTTCCAAGGGTGAATCCTTCTGTAGCCCATCCTGATGCGCTCGGTCATTCATGTGCCAGGTGCGTATTGTGTGTTTATAGGTGCCTGGCATGGAGCTGGGAAGTGAGGAGTCACCGATGAGAAAGGTATTCTCATTTTCTGAACTTGGTTTAGATGTGCAGTCAAATAATTGTGAAGTGGGATAATACACGTATAGTAGATATTTCTGTGAAAACTTATGGGAGTGGGAAGGAGGGGAAATATTGTCTGAAGAGGTCAAGAAGGTGGCATTTGATCAGGGTCTGGAAGATATGAGAAAGTGTTTATTAGAGGAGAAACAATGGAAAGATCCTCTAAGCAGAGGGCGAGGGCTTAGTGTATGTAGGCAGAGAAAATTTGTACTCACTAATTGTCCATGTATTCCCCTGTATTTTCAGATTTCTTGCAGTTGTATTGGATCCATGTGACTGAATCTTAGTGAATGAGATTGTGAGCAGAAACAATACATGATTAGTCCTCTAGGCACTTAAATATTGGTGTGCCTCATCCATTCCTCTCCTCTGTTGCCTCCTACTTCATGTGAGGGAGAATTGTGCTGGAATAGCTGAGTCACAAGATGGCGGGAACTTGGATCTCTAAGTCACTGCATGGAGGGGAGCTTCATACTTGATGTGAGGGAGAATCGTGTTAAGCTTGTCTGTTGTGGTAGTTGACATTAATTACTCTGACTAATATAGTATGGGAAAAGATTTGGAAACATAGAAGAGTATGGCATACTGGAGAATTTCTGACACTTCAGTAGAGCTACAGGCTAGCATATGAAGGAAAGACATTGCGAGTAGTAGGAACAGATGGGTTATTTTGTAAGCCGGGATGAGAGATTGGATTTATTCTTGAAGCAACTTGGAGACATGGGAGGTTTTTATGCAGGATAGCCATGTAATCAGGATTAATTTTTGGAGATAAAACTGTGGTGAAATGCACAGGATCAATCAGAACAGGAAGAAGATGAGGCCAGAAGTCAGGAAGTTGCTATGATAGTGTGGGTCGGACATGGTAGGGACCCAGTCTGCGAAGATGTTTCTTGCATTTTTGCACTAAATTACTTAGGTAAAGAAGGGATGTTGCCCTGCTTAACAGATGAGACCAGAGGTCAGCAAACTACTGCTTGCCTGTTTTTGTAAATAAAGTTTGACAGGAATGGAGCCATGCCCATTTGTGTATGTACTATCTGTGGCTGCTTTAACCCTGCAATGACAGAGTTAAGTAGTCATTACTGAGACTGTGTGGCCCACAAAACCTAAAATACCTACTATCTAGCCCTTTAAGTAAAAGTTCACCCATCCCTGGGTTAGACTGTATGGACTGGCCTCAGTTGAACCACTGGGATTGTTCAGAGCTACCTGCAACCTAGGTACTTGTGTCAAGGACCAGTTTGTACCAACTAAGTTCAAACCTGTTATTTCACACCCTTTTAGCCCCTGTGTACCAACAGAGTAGTATATGAAAGTGGACTTCTCTCCTCTCCACCCCTCTCACTGGCAGTTTCAATGGGAATAGGAGATACATGTGAATGGCGAGGTGGCAAGAGTGTGGTAGCCACTGTTTCCCTCAATAGCTTACAGGTGGTTCCATCTGTATGGTCTTTTTTTATTCAGTGCTCTGTGCTCAATGGGGGGTGAGTTCAGCCATAAACTTTCAAGTGTCTGCCTAGTTAATTATCTACTCTGTTGTCCCAAATTTCCCGTGTGCAGAGTCTAAAATCCAGACTTGATGGGATGATGTAAAAGGCCTGTTTTGGTCTCTGGCCATGCATACATACCTGCACACATAAAGATGACATGCCCTACGTACAGTTACATACCCAGTTTTAAATATGTAACTACTTACTATGGAGTTTGTTCTTGTTCAGTAAATATTGAGCTACCTCCTTCTTTATGTGGGTAATAAAACTGATATTTTGATCTTTATTTGACTTGTAAGTTGACTCAGAACTCAGAATGGAGAGGATGTGCAGTTTAGTAGTTGTGTCAAATTCCTACATATGATATAAAGTCTGGAAACTTCAAGACTGGACACTGGACATGCATTTGGGGACCCAAGCATTGTACACAAACATTAAGTTATGTAATGTGGTTTGGAAGAGAGCTTTGGAAAGGGTAGTTCTCTCAGATTTTTCTTTACCATCTGTGACATCTTTATTGCTAGAAGTCACATGAGTGTGGCTGTTTTTATCAGGGACCACCTAGGGGGGCTGCTGCTGCTTTGACCTCAGCAGGTGTGCTGGCTGCATCTTCTGGTTGTGCAGTTTTTCTGGCCCTGATAAGTGGAAACGTCTTTGTTCTCTTTATGTTTCTCTACAGGCCGGCATTCAAGAACACTGGTATGTATGGTTCCAGCCTTTAAATCGTAAAGGTATTGGTAGCAGTCATTGGTCGGCTGCCCCAAATCCTGTTCTTTAACTTTTGATGTACAACCAGTTCTACGGTCAAAGCGGGGACAGTGGCAAGACCGTCCTCTTGGTATCGTGTGGTTTGTTCATAGGCTGTGGAATTCCATGCCCTTCGTTACCCAGCGTGGTCTCAAATCGACTTTCCCTTATTAATTACTCAATCTTCTATCATGGTTGTAGATTACAAGGACCTGGCCTGGGGTTTAGACATGGGCAGGATTTTGTTAGTAAACCTATAAAGAAGAATGGGCTCTTACAATATAGAGATATAATCCTCTTAAGTGAGGTAGAAGAAAAACTCAATAGAATTATTATAATCTCATCTTTTTCATAAAAGAAAATTAAAAAGCCTTATGTAGGTCTCTGGGAATCAGGTTTCTGAGACTCTCCAGGAGGACCTGGGTAGATTTAAAAGCAGGCTTTCATCTCGAAGGAGGAACAGGAGAGGTAGGAGCTTGAAACAAAAATGAAGTCATTTTGATTAGATTCATGGAAGAGAAGAATTCTCTTAATAAAATGAGAACGAGTAGCCTAAGACAGACAGACAGGAAAATGGAAATACGATCTCCTAGACAGTAAGAGATGGGTGGCTGAGTAGGAGAGATCTAAAGGAAGAAAGAGGCTGAGATCGTGGAGGCCAGGTGTTCATGGGACTCCCAGTCAAACCCCTCCGCAGGCCTGATGCTCCCTTAAATCCTACTGTGTATTTGACGATCCAGGCATCCCTTCTCTGTGAAGAAAGGAGGAAGTAGTACACTGGGGGAATTAGCTATTGTTCTGAAGTTAAGTCACATCCGAATTTGTGTGCACTTTTCCTAGAAGGAAAACGTTGTATCATTACCACATATAGGCTACATAACGCTTATCAAGTATTCAAAACCTGTGGTGGTTTGGTCCTTGAGGTCAGTCTGTAAAACCTATTCAAATAATTGGGTGTCATCACTGCCAATCATTTCTGGCCCAGGACATTTTATCAAGAGACTCAGTGCATGCCCACCCGCAGCCTCGCTTCAGAGCAGCAGTGCGTTGTGGACGGGCCGTGCCTGCTCCTCCCAAGTCACAGGGAGTCCAAAGGCTGTGCGGGTGTTTGGGATTGTGCATCTCACAAGCAGAGGGCTACGACCCATGGGCACGATCTCGATGCTGAGTAGTGTGTGTAGAGTCGAGGACAAAGTGGAGGCGACAAGCCAGTTGTTGAACGGTCTCTGCGTGAGTCGGTGGTCTAGGGCTGCGGAGATGGCCTGTGGGCTCCAGGTGTCTTAATGCTCTGAACTTTCTGCCTCCTGGACTATTCCTAAAAACAGCACAATTCAGTCTTGTTCTAAAGAGGTCGGTAAGCACCTGAAACAGCAGGCTAGACTGGTGGAAAGGGAGAAGGAACTATAGGCAGGCATATTGCTTGTCACAGGGGGACTAGAGAGGCTGATAGATCAGGGAAGTGCCTAGGGTACAAGAACGTTCAACAGAGGAGCATGGGCAGGATCTCAGAGGGTCCCCAGGGACTGACTACCCTTTTGGGAGGGGCTTCTTAATGCTGTGGATAAGGAGTCAAAATAAAAGCCATAGGGGAGCTTGGAGATTGGGATGGCAATGCCAGGCTTTTTGGACAAATTTGAGATAGGCAGAGTAGAGATACGAGCATTGAAAATTTTGATCAGAATTAGATGAGTTTTGGGGTAGCACAGAAATTGTAGGTGGGAGTGAAGTTTGTGTTTATCTCTCAAGGGAGCTTCTTGGGAAATGTATGGAAGAATGAGAGAAGAGATGGGGAGGGGGAGACACATTACTTGGGAATAAGGGGTGAAATAATAGACTGTGTGTAGTCCTGGGTTAATCATTGTCTGGTGGGGAGTTGTTTCCTGACAGAGGATTATCCAGTTCAGGGAATACACAGTGGACCAAGATTTGTTTGAGTAGTGGATGGCTTTTTTCAGATTGACCAAGAAATCCTGGACTTTATTTCTTGCGTTATGGGGGCTCCAAGAGAATATGCGAGAATAGATAAGAAAGATAAATATTGGGGCTAGAAAGGAAAGGGGAAGCAAGGAAAGAAGGCTCTGGGATGGAGTCCTACATGTGGAAGAGGAGGAATGGACACAGCCTAAAATTTAGGTTAAGTTGGGAAAGACTCAGCTGGATAGCCTAGTGCAGTGAGGAGGCCAGAGAGGGACAAGGAACATGCGGGGCCTCCCCCTTCACTACCAGTGGAAGGGGCAGAAAGGCACGCTTCTGTCTGGCTGAAGCAGTGAATGTTATTCTCCCTCCGCGGACCTCAAGGTGTTAGTTGGCTTGGAGCTAGAGGAGCAGGAAGCCCAATTTGGCCACAGAGTCAAGCGGGCTTCTCCAGTCCAGATTCACCATTTGCAAAACTAGTATTTGTTTTCATTTGAAGCCTGAACCATTTCTCAGATCTCAGTGAGGAGAGTGATCAATTAGACCAAAAAATACCGAGACTTTCTATGTACTAGGCTCTGTCCTAAGTTCTTCACATACTTCCTTTTATTTAAATGTCCCCAAAGCCCTGTGCAATGGATTGAGTGCCGTCAGTGCATTATAGGAAGGGGCTCATGAGATCAGCATGATCTATTACTGGGGATGTTAACCTTGATCACTTGGTTAAGGTGGTATCTTCAGATGACTCCACTGCAAGGCTATTTTTCCCTTTTCATACCCATTTGTTATAGACTGAACGTTTGTGTCCCCCACAAGTTCGTATGTTGAAATCCTAAACCCCAATGTGATGGTATTAGGAAGTGGGTCCTTTGGGAGGTGATCAGGTTATAAGGGTGGATTCCTCATGGATAGGATTGGTGCCGTTCTAAAAGCAGCACCAGAGAAGTAGCCATGTGAGGATACAATCAGAAGTCAGAGGTCTGCAAGCCAGAAGATGGCTTTCCACAGAACTTAACCTTGCTGGCACCCTGATCTTGGACTTCTAGCCTCAGAACTGTGAGAAATTAATTTCTGATGTGTTTAAGTCACCCAGTCTGTGGTACTCGATTATAGCAGCCCAAATGGACTAAGACACGCTCTGAGGCTGATATCACCCCACTTTACAGATGAAGAATGGAGGGTCTGAGAGCTTCAGTAGTTCACCCATAATTCAAATATTGGATTTGGAGTTAGAATGTAGATTGCGTAACTCCAGAGTTGATGCCCTTAGTGCCTTCCTTAAATCATTTTGCAGAAGCCTTATTAATTTTAACTCAGGGTTTATTCTGAGATGAGACCTTCTATATATTTACCGAACTTCCTATTGTTTCCTTCTCTTGTACTGGTTTTTGGGAGGGATCCTAGGTAGTGCTACTCATATGTGCTCCCCATGCGCCAAACCTCCATCCCGATGTGGGTTTTCTCGAAAATACACACCAGGAGTTACTTGGCATGAAGGTAACTGGGTGGTTCCCTTCAAATTCACAGGCTCAATTAGAGTGGAAAACAGGAGACTGAAAAATCAAACTTCCATTGCTATTCTCTTTTATTAGGCTGTGTTTGGCAGCTGATATTGAAACTTGAGAGTCCCAAGAATATAGCACGGAGACTCCAGAATATGGCAGATGAAAAAGACCTCCTGATTTCCTGGCAATGGGAAAACGATGATTGGGAGAGAGCAGCCCCGGAGAAAAAGCTGCCTGCCACATAAGGCTTCCATCCACTCAGTCATTCATTCATTCAGTCAGCTGGTCATGCAACCAACCCTAAGCATCTCCTACACAGATGTAGCAGGCACTGCACTAGATTCTGAGGACAAAAGACAAGAGTGATAGTAATAATGGTAGTAATGCGATGGAAGCTAACATTTATTGGAAGCTTGTTTTGAACGAGGCACTTGTGCTAAGAGATTTCATAAGCATTTAGTATCATTCCTATTTGCTGCACAGAGTCAGTAACTTGCTCAAGGTCACACAGCTTTGTAAATGGTGGAAATGAATAAGAATCTTATTTATCCTGAGGAATTCATAAAGTGTAGACAAATGTGAACAAAATTACAATCAACAAGTATATTTTTGGAAATGAGAATGGAAAGACTTTTAAAAATTTAAACTCCTTTCTGTTTAATATCCATGGGGTTGGCCAAGAGTCCCCACACCTGGAACTATTTCTTAGCCTGTGAAATAAAGGCCTTTCCTTCTCCTGCCACTGTCCCCATTTCTCCTGGGAATTTTAAGGGTTGCAGGTGATAAAATGGCTTGAATTGCCCATCGAGTTCTAAGCTCACATCAAGGTGTCCTGGCCTAGGGAACGGACCCAGCCCAGCGCACCTGGGGATCTGGAGCAGGTACATTGGCTGCACGGACAGGACAGGAGGGGCCGTTTCCTGCCTCCTCTGTGCCAGGAATACCCATTACTGTGTCTGCCTGCACGGCCCGGAGATGCTGCCGCGGTTCAGGACGGCTGCGTATGGCCCTCAAGGTAACCTCTTCTAATCGGCACCAAAGCATTTTGCTGGCGCTGCCCTGGTTTGCCGAGCCTGACAGGGTCAAGGCACAAATTGTATCCTTCTTGCTGAATCTCTTTTAATTAGTTGCTTAATAGCCACCGTTCATTTTCTCGATACCACACTACCTTCAGGGGCCTCGATTCCTGTAACGCAGCCCACACGAGTTCAGCCCGGGGGCAGGTGTACCCCAATGTGGTTCTGCGTCCCTGGAGTGGGCAAACCAGCCTCCTGTTCGCACAAGCCGGGCTGCTAAGTGCTCATCTAACCACTGTGAGGCCCTGAAATTGCGAACGTGGAGGCGGGCTGGTACTATGTGGTGGACGAGGGGTGGTTGGTGTGCGCTGTGTGACAAGTGCCCCCACCCTGCCTGCTTCGGAGGGTGCAACCCTGGAGCTAATGGCGTCTCTCCATTAAATCAACAGCTTTGCCCTCTTGTCCCGCCCCTTGACCTGTCCAGCTCTGCGGAGAGGGTGTGTGGGAAAGGGAAATCCCTCCCAGCTCACGGGGGGCGGGGGGGGGGAGAAGCCTGGCCTCCTTCTGAGGGGCCCTTAGCTTTCCAGGGCTGGCTTGGCCTATCTGTAGATATAATTGGGCCCAAATAAAACACAGCCCTGGGGCTCGGGCTGCAACGTGGCCTCTCGGCGCCCTGCGTCGCTGTACCCACACTGCCGGCTTGCTTGTGAGCCGCTATCAAGCGGGTACGTGTTTTTGTCTTTGAGAGATGACAGTTCCCAAGTGAAAGGACACTCCAGCTCTGATAAAACTTTCCTTCTATTGTCTGAGTTTGTGTGTGTTTTCTGGCAGAGTGTACTGCAGCCTGAGAATTGTGTGCTGTGGAACGTTTTCCATTTTTGTACAGCGAGGCCAGCCAGGGTCTTTGGGGGGTTCTTACCAGTATTGCCTGAAGCGAATACTACAGCTCAATAACAATTTAGTATTGTAATCAGGGAGCAAACTGTGCAGTTCTGGCACGTTGTGATAATTATTAACTACATCTATTAGTGTTACGTTCTGGTAACTAATATTTACAAAAGGTTCCCTGTGTAGGGGAGACCTTGCCCAAACACAAATGTCTGAGTTATTCCTAAGTGACTGTCAGAGGCCCTTTGAGCCAATGTTCATGCTCACTGTTGCAAGATAAAGCATCAATCCTAAGAAATCAGACTTCAGAAAGCCTGCTCTGTGAATAACAAATTCTCATGGTGTAAACCTATGCCGAGGTTTGGAACATTCTGTGAGTTTTTGGGAAAGTTTTCCTCAAGAAAAATAATCCAAGAGCGAGAAAAAAAATCCAAAGTGAAGAGAGAGAATGTGCACACGAGAGAAAGAGAGAGAGAGAGAGAATCAGAAGACAAAATAAAAGGGAAATACTATGTAATTGGTATCACCCAGGAAAAGTTTAAAGCGTGTTTCCCCTTCACGTGGCAGTGGAATAGCTTTGGAATATCAGCGTTTTGATTCTCCCAGTGTCTTGACTGGGTGTGGTGGGTGTCAGTGGGTGGCTTTTGAGGGTGGGATGCAGATGTGTGCCACCGCTTCCATGCTTTAGGCACAGGGGTTCAACAGGATCCGTTACGCAGGGCCAGTGAAGCAGACCAAAGGCAGAAGCATTTTATAAGCCCTATAATTCTGCCATGTTTAACTGTAGTTCTCAGACAACATCAATGCCTTTTTTGTCAGTTATAAAAAATAACATCATATATTTGTTCTCTGAATCTGTCAGTTATAAAATAACGTCATGTGTTTTCTCTGAATCTTTTTCAATAGATGTATTTAGTGAATAGATTTTATTGCTTAGTAGTGCTCTGGGTGAAAACAGTGGAGTTTATGAACTCATTCACAAATTTGTTTATTTTTTTCATTATTCATTTATGGAGCACCTACCATGGCATATACAGCAGTGAGAAAGTAGACAGTCTCCTGCTCCCATGAATCTGACCTTGCTCTGAGAGAAGACCTAAAATTAGTAACTGAACGATAATAAATAAATAATCATTACAGAGCAGTAACGACTGTAAAGGGGTAAACCAGCATTAGGGAAGAGAACAGCTGCAGGCTGGCCGTGGAAGTGCTCTCTGAGCAGGTGACCTCTGGCCAGAAACCTGAAATGAGGATGACAAGCGTCATGTCCCTCACTGGAGGCTGCTTCTTGAAAATCTTCTGTTTGTTATCCAATAGCCTTGGGTTTTTGATCTGCCATCTGTGGAACTCCTGGGCACTGTTTCTCAAAGTGTGTTTTAAGGACCATCTGCATCAGAATGACCCTGGGTTTTTGCTTAAAATACAAATCCTAGATTCTGTTACAGGCCCTCTTAGCATTTCTGGGGTGGGGCCTTGGAATATGTATTTTAAAGCACAATGGGATTGAAGAACCCTCTCTAAGCATATGCAAAATTTTTTGTGTCCGTGTCTATATGTCAGATCTCAGAAGGTTCTCTGTCTCCCAGACCCCAACTAAAAAGAAGTTAAGGAGCAGACGAGGAACTCACAGTTTTTCCTATGTCTCCTTCCGTCCCCAGAGAGGAGTTTGGGTATGAATCGGGGACAACAGTGATTCTCCAAGAAGACATAGTGCTTTGTTATAGTTGGGATATATATTTATGGGGCAGGGAAGTTGTTTAAAATTTTCTTTTCAGTATCATGTAGGACTGGATTAGGAGGAGCCGGAAGGATCGGTTTGAAGTTTGTCTGCAGGTTGGAAGTAATGGGGTAAGGTAAGGCCAGTCTCAGGTTTCGACCTTAGGAGAGAATCCTCTCTTTCCTTCCTAGGGTTTGGATGGTAAGGTAGCTCTTGGGGTGCCTTCCTCCAAGAATGGGTAATTTCTCTCTTTCTGGTAAGGCCAAGATGACCATGTGGGTTCTGTGGTGGAAAAGCACAGAGTGAGTGGCTAGGATTGGCTTGCTCTTGACTGGAGTGGGAATGTACACAGAAGACATCATCATTTCCTTTCTGACCCCTGGGCAGTCCTGGGTATCCATCCCAGCAGTTTCCTGCCTCATAATCAATCTAAATGGATGATCAGGGCATCCATTTCACACAGATTATCATTAACATGAAACTACTTGTCATCTTCATGTCATAAGAGAAAAGCAACAGGAGTCTTGAGGGCTAGTCATAAACCAGTTCCAGTCTTCATTCATTCATTCAACAAGTATTTATTGGGATTTGCTATGTGCCAGGAATTGCAATAGGTGCTGGGGATATAGTGGGATCTGCTTTCTTCTAGTTTTTGTTCTAGTAGAGTAAGAGAGATAATAAACAAATAAGGAAGTATATATTATATATATATATATTTAGGTAATATATATAAGATTAGGTAGTGGTAAGTACTATGAAGAAGAGTAAAGCAAAGTAGGAGGGATCAAGTGTATCAGGTTACTTTTTCAGATAGTTTCTCTATGAAAGTGGCATTTAAGTAGAGACTTAAATGAAATGAGGCAATGAGCCTGTGGATATGTCCCTGGCAGAACACCAGAAAGAGTTTTCTAGTTGAAATACTAACCAGTACTAAGAATGTGAAATTGCCTGCAGAGACATCTGGACCATACATTGGGAAACCAAGTATCAAAGAGGTGGGCAGCTAAGCAGAGGGCAGCTTAATAAGGCTGCCAAGCTCCAAAACATGCTCAGCCCATCTCCAGGCATGACCACATTGTGGGAGGTCAGGTTCGAGACTCAAGATGCAATGTGATGAACTGAATGTGAACTAGCCACGAGTCATCTTTAATTATACAATAATGGCTAGTATGTGAGCATTTGCTATGTGTCTGCCATTGTTCTAAGGGCTTAACTTGTGTTAACTCTACTTAGTCATCATTAAATAATTGAAATAGATTATTATCGCCTCTACCTTATAGATAAGGAAAGTGAAACCCAGAAGTTGAGTCATTTGCTAAAAATTAAATATCACTTAGGGATAAAGGGACACAAAAATCTCAATCCTAATAGAAGCTGGCCACAGGGATGGTAGCAGAGCATACAGAATGAGTCAATGGTTCTGTATCATCTTTCTTTCTGTGCTGACAGGTAGTAACTGCACTAGCTGGGGGTGAGGAGTTAATAAATGTGGATAACCATTGAACCACTGTGTTGTATACTTGAAACCAATGTAATATTGTCTATCAACTATCCTTCAAAAAAAAATATTGTATGAAAGACCCACAGGTATTTGATATACTATTCTTCCTACTAAATACCTTTACAGGGCCTTTTCAAATTAAAACACACACCTACTCAGATACCCCACCCATTGTGATTTGTTATAATTTAAAAAAATTTGATCATGCCAGTTTTCTCTTTGTGTAGCACACAATGGATTAAGGCCCTTTGGCAAGGTCTCCAAATATATTAAACAGTGTGACTGATTAGCAAAGTAAAAATGAAAAAAAATACATACCTAGGAAAGATAACAGAAAATAAGAACAGATATTTAATGGTTCATTAGTCCAAAAAGGATACTCAGAGAAAATTTCATTGTGTAAGTGACGGAGAAATGTCCCCTATATGATCTCAAAGAGCAAAATTCAGGTCAGTGTCAGAGGACTGTAGGGAGAGAATTTGCATCAGCATAAACATTTCTTTTTCCCTACTAGCTAGTGGCTTACCAGTACCAGAATGCATCTCTTATTCATGTTGCAGTTACCCGGTTTACCTCCCATGGGCAGCACTCCCGAGTGTCTCGTTTCCTCTCCTCTTGTGTGCCCACCTCATCAACATGCCCTGCCCCTGATGGTCAGCAAAGGGGCAGAGAAAGCGCAGAGAGTTTTGTCTTCAGGCCAGAAAATGGTGGTCACATCCTTTCCAACACTAGGTTGGCCTCAGCCCAATCCCTTGACCCCCGTGTAACTTCAGGGGAGGCTGGGAAACGCAGTCTTCTGGTTTGTGCACGAAGAGGAGAGGGAATGGGATTCTAACACATGGCATCGTCTCTGCCAGAGATGCTAACGCAGAGGAGAGAGTGAAAAGGTTAAGTTTCATTTTTTTTTAAATTTATATTGTACAATGTCCTCTTCATTTCCCTCCTCCAGGGGGAAGGCAATATCAGCTATAAATTGCTGCCTGGAATAAGTCCCAGTTGTAAGAGGAGGACAGAAGGCCAACGGATGACATAGTTGGAAAACTTAGAAAAACCTGGTATGTTTGAGTCGGCAGGACCTGACAGCTTGCCCTGTAGGACACTGAATGAATTTTCAACTTTAATCTTAGGACTATTAGCCAGTGTTTCCCCCAAACCACAAAGGATTGGAAAGGCCCTAAGGATAGTAAAAGGGTAAATGAAGTGTCCAACTCTGAGAGAAAGACAGGATGACCCTGGAAATTTCAGGCCTGTGCACTTAGCATCAATACCTGGGAAGACCTTGGAATAAATCATCAAATAATCAATTGGCTAGCACCTGAAAGAACATAAAATGCTAAGTAGCAATCAGGAAAGCTTTGTAAAGAGCAAATAGCACCAGGCCAATTTAATTTCATCCCATGATTGTGAGAGGCTACATGTACCAGAGGAATCAATAGATGGGATCTATCTCAATTTTAGTAAAGATTTTGATTTTTGAAACCAGTCATTGTCTTTGGTATGTTAGAAAAGTATATTACTATCTACCGTTCTGCTGGAGGCTAGGAGGCTTCAGCCCAAGGGGAGTTATCAGTGGCCTGGTATCAATCTAGCGGGACATATTGAGTGCTGTCCCAGAGGTATTGGGACCAAAATCTATCCTACTCAATGACTATATTGATGGCCTGGGTGAAGGAATTAGGGCTACACTCATTAAATTTGCAGCTGGCACTAAATTAGGAGGGGTTGTTATTGCTCTGCAAGACAGAAATAAAATTCAAAATGGCCTTGACTCATTGAGAAAATGGCTCTCCAAAACTGGGATAAACTTCAACAGGGACAAGTGCAAAGGGGAACAGGTGCCCCCACAGCCCTAGAACAGCGCCTCGAGCATACTCGGCGCTTAGCAAACACCTGCAGTACCTGCCTTGTGAGGTTCCTGGGAGGATCCAAGTGTGATAATGGTGCAGAAGTGCTCTGTAAGTGCACGTCAAGATCTGCACCATCGCAAGGGAAGTTACTATTACAGGCAGGGAAATATGTCCTGCGAGGCAGTGTTACAGCAACTGGAGCTGTTTAATCAAGAGAAGAATAAGTTAATTTCACGAGTGTAACCATTTTATGAAGGTTTTAGCAAAAGCGATGATTATCTCATCTCTCTTTGTGTCAAGGAAAAATGGGGTCGAATGGTACAAAATGGATATCAGTCAGATATGAAGAAAGACCTCTTCTCTGGGTTGGGTCCTCCTGGGGGGTGGTATGCACACTTCTGTTGCCTTGCAACAGATGTTACATTTGTCCAGTGTTGGCCTTTGCAAGTGACTGTGATACCCAAAGAGTAGGGACCTCTGCAGGTCCCTGTTGAGTCCCTAGGACTAGACACAGTATATGCACAGTAAATGTTTGTTGAATGAGTGAATGTCAAGGGCATAAAATATTGGCCCAGAACTTGGGGAGTTGTCATTTTCAGAGATCTGAAGAAAATAGGGGTGATTTATTTCTAGGAGACAAAATGATCTTTCCAACATGAATTTCATGATTCTATGTGTGTAAAAAAAGGAAGTGAAAATATTTAATATCTCTTCTCATCCCAATCTTAGCTTGGGTTCTGTAACGGCTAATGGATGGGATCATTGGTGAGAGAGGAAAGGAGACAAAATATTATAGAGCTCAGTCACTTCCTCACCTCTTCCCTAGCTGTAGAACCCCTAGGAAGAAAAAGGGCAGAGGAAATGAACAGCTGTTCCTCAGGATTTCTGCTAAAATTGGACCCATTTTCGGCTCCTTGGCAGTTTATTATCACACTTGTATTTCTAGAACCTTTGATCCAGGCCACAAAAGCCATAATCGGTGGCTTGCATTTGGGACATTGCCTTTCCAACTCTGCCTTAAGGCTCAGAAGGGGTAAGATGGCTAGGAAGGTTCCTGCCATTTTTGGGGTCTTTATTCCTGACAGCCCCAGTTTGGATTTTAGACTAACTTTTTCCCACTGAAGCCTGAAGCCTATTTTTAATGGATTATTGCAGAATTAATATCTATCTTATTTAAATGACATACATTATTTAGTTTTTAAGTAAAGCCATAAATTTTACACATGCATGTTCTAGAATTATGCCCAGAAGAGGTCATTCTTTGGGGCAGTCAACCCAGAAGGCTTCCTTGCAGCATTTAACATTCCCATCAGTGGCTTGGAGCTGTAGTACCCATTCCTCTTGTCAGCTGATGGGTTAACGAAGTGAACTGAGCATGTATTGAATATTATTTGAAGGCAGGGATAATTAATCTGGGGCCCATGAATCGGTCATTGATGGTTCAGTGAACCCCCTGTGCTAAAATACATTTTCCTATGTATATGAGTGTGTGCTTTTTTCCTGGGGAGAGGATCCAGTGGTTAAGAAAGGCTACTCTGGGGTTTTAGAGGAAAGTCAAGTGGCAAGAAGGTTGGATTGTCCCTGCCAAGATAGAGGGAGGGCAGAAAAAGTATTTTGGCAGTTCCTGTGGTGTAGGGAGCCGCTACTGCAGTGGCTGTTGAAACATGGGAGTCAGATGGGTCACTTGTCATATAAGAGGTCCGTCCATTGGAAGCAGATCGCCAACAGCTGGGAGAATTGTTGGCCAGTCTGGCGAGGATGGATGATGGCAAAAGGCAGGAGGGAATGGACCTCTGTCCCAAACTTAGAGGTAAGAGTAAAATTACTTTATTTTCTAAAATGAAGTAGTTTCATTAGAACTCCCATCCCACTAGGCTAGTAGGAGACTTAATTATTTCAGAACCCCCCCCCCCCACCAGAGCCATGACAGGATTCTAGAGGGCAGACACAAGTCCCAGGCACAGAGAGCCCCTTTGGGTGGCGGCCACATATCCTTCTAAGTCACCGCTGAGATGCTCATTGTCTGGTCCCTGTCTGGAAAAGTAGGCAAGGTAACTGGTTAGAATTATGGGGCTGATGGATGGTCCCCCTGTGAGGTGGGTGTGAGGTTTGATGGGAGAGCTAGAACTCAGATGAAGCTCACGCCAAAGGGATTTTGGGAATCTAGGGACTATGTCTGATTAACCAACAATTAAGCACTTTAAGAGGTTGAACCCAGCCGCTATGACTGGGTCTAAGTCTAGTCCAGGATGATACTGGAGTTGTGGGATGTGTTGAGACAATTGATAGACTTTTGTCCCTGGCGGAACTGGCGCAGGAATTGGAGTGAAACTGAGTCTGGAAATGAGGGACACTATAAGCCCCCTGGGAATGCTGGTGGAGGCCGAGGCAGAGGCATGACCACACACACTCAGCAGATGCTGGACTGGCCTGGTAAGTCTGGTCATGAGTGTGTGATGACTTGATGACTTCATTTAAGAAAAAAAATATCAACCTGTTTCAAACTTTAGTTCATTCCTCTTTTTCCCCCTGTTATTGGACAGAATTAGTTCACTTTTGAACCTTATAAAATAACAACAGTAAGATTTCTGTCCAAAGTAGGGAGGCTTTGACGGTAGGTACATAGGAGCCAACTGCCATTACCACCAGTAGCAGAATGTAGAGTGAAAATAGCAAAAACCTCGAGAGCAGCGATGGTGTCTGTAGTGTGCCATGACCTCCTTGGACATCACATTAGTCCTGACTGGGCCACCTTCATCACGTTGTGTTAAGAAAATGACAACCAGCTGAATGAAAACGATGCCTTACTCAAGTTGCCCATTCCGTAAAGAACCTAAGGGATTAGACATTAGGGGAGTCTCACGATATGCAAGGTAAACAAAGTCACATAAAGATGAAGCAGTTTGTCTCGAGTCCCGCTCTGGCTCAGGTGTGGGGAAGAGATGACGGCCTGTGTTCCTAATTTCCAGCTTATTCCTTGCATTCTGTATTTAGATGTTATAATTCCTCCCTCCTCCAATCTAATAATGTGTAATAGTTTCCAAATGTGCTTTTTCTCTTTTTTTATTTACTTCTTTTCCCTTGTTCCTTTTTTCTTCGACAAGCACAGTTCCTATTAGAGTAATAGTTATATTTTTAGCCTCATTTTTTAGTTGGGGAAACTGTGACTGAGAGCTTTGGCAATGCCCTGTCTGAGGCAAGTTAAGGGGCGAATGTTGCTAAGATTTATTTTCATCCTTTGATGCCCTGATTATGTAATATTCAGAGCAATGTCCTCTAGAAAGTGTCTCCCTTGGAGGCTTCCACATTTAGAGCGGTGCTTCTCTGCATAAAAAAATGATTTTAAAATCCCTTTTCAACTAGTGAGTATTCCCAATGATATTTCATTTCCATTTAAATAAACGAAGGTTGGAAATTTTAGGGTGGATGTTAGGAGGCCTGGACACATAGGGGTAGCTGGGGAAATATTCTTAAGAAGGCAGGTGAGATGACAGGGGAACTTCATACCCTAATGGTGGATATGACTTACTATTAAATGGTCAATATGACTCGCTGCAATATATTCCAGTTCCAAGTTTATCACTCCATTCT
Source organism: Smutsia gigantea (assembly GCA_032199065.1). NCBI lineage: Eukaryota > Metazoa > Chordata > Mammalia > Pholidota > Manidae > Smutsia > Smutsia gigantea. Next base: position 5,738 of record JAVSCE010016936.1, on the reverse strand, counting down.
CCCCAGAGCAGTTTGTGAAGGGGTTTAGTTTTTATCCCTACTGCTATTCATCCAGACTTTTCTGGAACAGCGAAGCAGGAACGACACATCTGAACTTACTACAGTTACCCGAGTGCCAGGCACTATGTAACTGTGTTACATGTTTTAACTCATTTAATCTCAAAACAGTCTTATAAGCTAGATGACATACAGTTGATGGAACTGAGGCACAGAAAAGCCAAGCAATTTCCCCAAAGTCACACAGCCAGTGTTTGACAGAATTCAAACCCAGGCAGTTGGCTCCAGAGTCTTTCATCTTCTCTTTAGATGGCGTGGCTGTTCTCATGTTCCCATGGGAGTCCCTTTGTCCCTTTGTGCTTCTCCACACCCCCTCTGGGCTCAAGTCCTGCTGGCTTGTCCCTCACAGCATGTTCTCATGTCCTGCTTTCCTATCCAAACCAGTATTAAGGTAACATCCCTCCCACTTGCCTCTGACCTCGAGTGTCTTCTCTAATCAGGCAATGTATTTCTGCTTTCCAATACATTACTTCCAACACACCTCCTCTGAATACAGATCATAAATGGTTCCCCATTCCGACACTTAAAGAGGAAAGTCTGTTTCCTGGCCTCACAGCCCTTCACCATATGCCCCCATTGGAACCACATCTCCCCTTGTCTCTGCGTGCAGCCCCTGCCTCAGTGAATCCAGGAATGCAGTGAACCCACCACACACATTCCTGCCTTTGGTGCCCAGAATACTGTTTCTCCTCCACACTGTATTAAGTCTACTTGTTCTTCAAAGCTAAGCGACATCTCGACTTCTCTTCAACTTCCCTTCCCTCAATTCCTACAGCATTTACTTACCAAAGTCGTAGAGTATGTTTCTTAAAATTCTATTTGCAACTGTTGATATTTGGGGACTGAGATGAGAAGGAATGGTTATCAGGGAAAAGCCTCCTTTTCAGATGGATTCTCTTCCCTCTATTTGGAAAAAAAACGATGTTAGAGTCATGATGACATTGAAGATTCAGACAATGATCACGTATTGGTTCCAAAGATTTCATGAGTCAAAAGATAATGTGGGGATAACAGTCAAGATCGACTCAAGTAGGTGGGCCCAACTGGAAGGTTTTTCTGGTCTTTTGAACTTTTCCATCGTAAGTTAGATAAGCTAGTTGAGCAAACAGTAACGAGTCACTTTCCCTTCTGCCTCCATTCCAGGAAGAAATTAGCCAGTTTGAGCAAAGTTCCCTGTTTCTGAGGTAATGGGAAAGAACTGGAGTGTGAAGCCAGTTCTTTGATGGCCAGACTGAGGCTAGAGGATGTTTTTCAGGTTCTGAGCCTTGGGCACAGGCAGGATGCTGTCTGTAGCTGATATTTCCTCCGCTGTCCAGATAATGCCCTGGCACCTAACTTTATTATTTAGCATCCCTGGGAAAACAGAGGTGGGGCTTGGAAGGTGAGCCTTATCCGTATTTTTTGTAGTTAGTGTAAGTCATCTTTTTGAAGTGATATGGGTGGTCTCCATCTCTAGATCTTTCTTCTTCTTATGGTAGAAACAGTATGCTAACCCTTTATACATGTACCACAATTTAGCACAGTGCTTTGCACGTATGCACGGAGTAGGTGCTTTGCACGTATGCACGGAGTAGGTGCTTTATAGGTACATTTGTTGATTATGGTCATATCAATGAATGTTACCTTCTTTCCAGTCAAACCTGTACTTAATGATCGTCATGCTTGGAGAACCCTTGCTTAACTTTAGACACTATCCTAGTGTCCTTGAGAAGCACAGCCTTTATCATGTGTTTTTTTTCAGACAAGGTATGAACAAGAGCACAGAAAACCACCTGCATCAACATTCAAATAAGAAGGCAAATTCCTGCAATTAATGATGATGTACTGTTGTGTAGCTACTGAAATGCCCACACTATGAGAAGGGATACAGAATTCATGAATATGCCCTGGTAAATGGCAGTGAACTAAAAATTTGTATGAGAAGTTGGGTGAAAGATGCCAGGGATGAGGAGTTTTGACACTGCAAGCATTGTTAGGAAGCAACTTGGTTGACTTGGGAGAGTTTTGAAGGGTACAGATTCTGCTGAAATAACAGCTGTACATTTAAAGGAGGCCGGTGGCTGTGCGTGGGGCTATTTTAATTGAGTAATGGCATAACTGGAAATGAGAGTTGTCCAGAAGTGAGCTCTAGGGCCCAGGCCTTCCATGAGGCGGGCTCATTTGTGGCAGGTCTTAGCTATCCACCCAGGTATTTGGTGACCTCAAGCTGTGGTTTAAATATGGATGGATGTATTCCTACAAAGAATTTTGAAATTTTGAGTGAAAATTTTCTTCAAACATGTTTGTAGAATGGAGGTGAATTTGCACATCTATCACTTAGAGCCAATAGATTTCGAGTGTGGGTTTGTTTATAATTAATGCATTCATTTATTTGTTCGTTCATTAATTCACTCAACATGTATAAAGCATGTGGCAAAGCCTGAGGCTGTAGAAGGTGGAAAGATCTTCCCTCAAGAATTGTATTACCTAGAAGAGGGAGACACAGTCGATTAAAGAAATCCGCTAAAGTATTACAAATGCTGATAAGAGTAGCAGGTGTGGGATTCCTGGTGTCAGTGAGGGAGAAAGAGGGAGAGAGAGAGAAAGACTGGCCATGGGGTGGTCTGAAAAGCAACCCAGTGAGGAAGACATCTGTGGGCTGAAATTTAAAAAAATAGTTACCAGATAAACCGAGGAGGAGGCGTGTGGAGCAGAGTGGGGGAAGCATTCCAGGCAGAGGGTGACATAAGAAAAAAGACAAAAGGTTGCAGCTGGCTTAGCTAACTCGGTGCTTCGCTCAGCTGGGTGAGGACAAGTGAGAGGTGGCGAGAGAAGTCACCAGAGGCGTCGGAGTGACGTTCAGAGGACCTCGTGGGCCCAGCTCAGGAGTTTGTACTCTGCTGTTTTTTAAAACCAAATCAAAGATTTTGTTCACAATTTCACCCATTTCCCCACTAACATCCCATCTCTGTCCCAGGATCTGATTCGGAATCCTACACTGACTGCCCTTAGTTGAGACGCCTCCTTATGCAGCTCCCGTTTGTGACAGCCCCTCTGTCTTTCCTGGGTCTCCATGGCCTTCACACTCCTGGAGGGTCCAGTCAGATATTTGGAGATATCCCTTGGTTTGGGGTCATCTGGTACACTGCGATTGTGGTCGGGATGAAGTGCCCTCTCAGTGCATTGGATCAGGGGACACGGGAGGCCACATGACTTCCTGCTGGTGATGATGACCCTGCACTTGGCTAAGGTGGTGTCTTTCAGATAGTCCACTGCGGGCTACTATTTTTCCCTTTTATATTCTATTTATTACATGCTGACAGTTTGTGTGTCCCCCGGACACCCCAAATTCATATGTTGAACTCCTGATCCCCAGTGTGAGGTTATTAGGAGGCCGAGCCTTTGGGAGGTGATTAGGTCGTGAGGGTGGGAATTTCCTAACAAGATTACTCTCTTTATGTTAGAGACCCCAGAGCGCTTTCTTGCCCCTCCCATAATGTGAGGATTCAAGAACACTCACCTGGGGACCAGGAAGTGGGCTCTCCCCAGACACCAGACACCAGACAGAATTTGCCAGCGCCTTCATCTCGGACCTCCAGCCTTTAGAACAGTGAGAAATAAGATTCTGTTGTTTATAAGGTACCCAGTCTATAATATTCTTTTATGGAAGCCCAAATGACTGAGACAAGATTCTTTAAAAATGAGTTAACATGCAAAATATATAAAGAACTAATATGGCTCAATACCAAAAAAACAAATAACTGAATTAAAAAATGGGCAGAGGACCTGAACAGACATTTTTCCAAAGAAGATATACAGATGGGCAACAGGCACATAAAAATATGCTTCACATCACTAATCATCAGGGAAATGTAAGCCAAAACCACAATGAAATATTACCTTACACCAGTTAGAATGGTCACTATCCAAAAGACAAGAAATTACAAATGTTGGTGAGTATCTGGAGAAAAGGGAACCCTGCTACACTGTCACAGGGAATGCAAATTGGTGCAGCCACTGTGGAAAGCAGTATGGAGTTTCCTCAAAAAACTAAAAATAGAAATACCATACAACCCAGTCATTCTACTTCTAGGAATTTAACCAAAGAAAACAAAATCTCTGACTCAAAAGGATATATGCACTCCTATGTTTATTGCTGTATTGTTTACAATAGCCAAGGTATGGAAGCAAAGTGTCCATCCATAGATGAGTGGATAAAGAAGATGTGGTAGATATACATAATGGAATATGCTCAGCCACAAAAAAGAAAGAGATCCTGCCATTTGTGACAGCATGGATTGACCTAGAGGGTGTTATGTTGAGTGAGATAAGCTAGGAGGAGAAAGACAAATACTATATGATTTCACTTATATGTGGACTCCAAAAATCAAACAAAACAAAATGAACAAACAGAGGTAGACTCACAGACACTGAGAAGTGACTGATGGTTACAGTTGGGGAAGAGTTGGGGTGGGTGGGAGGAATAAGTAAGAGGGATTAAAAGGCCCAAAATCTCAGTCATGCTGTAAACTGGTCATGGGGATCAAAGTGCAGCATAGGGGATACAGTCAATCATTCTGTAACATCTTTCTATATAACAGATAGTAACTACATTAGTTGGGGTGAGCATTTAATAATGTATATAACTGTCAAATCACTATGTTGCATACTTGAAACCAATATGATATTGTATATCAACTATACTTATTTAAGGAATCTCAAAAATCTCAAAAATAAAAAATAAAGAAAAGAACAAAAAAATAATTTCCAAAGGATCAAGGGGGGGAAAAAGTGAGTCTCTTAAGTCCAGCCCACACTTAAACTCCACTTCATGGAGAGACAAATAGCCAAGAATTTGTGAGTATGAATTGAAACCACTGCAGTAATTAATATATATTGCAAGGGAGATAATTAATTATCCTATTTCCCCTTCGTGTTTTCATTTCTTTTTTTTTAATATAATTTATTTTATTATCGTTAATTTACAATTACATGGGCAATATTACGATTATTAAACTACCCCTTCATCAGGTCCCCCGCACCAACCCCATTACAGTCACTGTCCATCAGCATAGTGAGATGCTATAGAATCACTACTTGTCTTCTCTGAGTTGTACTGCCCTCCCCGTACCCCCCCAACATTAAATCTGCTAATCGTAATGCCCCTTTTTCCCTCTTATCCCTCCGTTCCCGCCCATTTGCCCCAGTCCCTTTCCCTTTGGTAACTATTAGTCCGTTCTTGGGTTCTGTGAGTCTGCTGCTGTTTTGTTCCTTCAGTATTTTTCTTTGTTCTTATACTCCACATATGAGTGAAATCATTTGATACTTGTCTTTCGGCTTGGCTTATTTCACTGAGCATAATACCCTCTAGCTCCTCCATGTTGTTGCAAATGGTAGGATTTGTTTTCTTCTTATGGCTGAATAATATTCCATTGTGTATATGTACCACCTCTTCTTTATCCAATCATCTACTGATGGACACTTAGGTTGCTTCCATTTCTTGGCTATTGTAAATAGTGCTGCAATAAACATAGGGGTGCATCTGTGCTTTTCAAATTGGGCTGCTGCATTCTTAGGGTAAATTCCTAGGAGTGGAATTCCTGGGTCAAATGGTATTTCTATTTTGAGTTTTTTGAGGAACCTCCATACCTCCATACTGCTTTCCACAATGGTTGAACTAATTTGCATTCCACCAGCAGTGT
>JAVSCE010016935.1:0-12724 GCA_032199065.1 Smutsia gigantea | reverse complement strand
TGACAGGTTCACTGGTGGCAGGGAAGTGGAGCTGCTGCAGTATGCTACATTACGGCTTCAACAATTCTGTTTTAATTTTCAAATGCATGGTGCTATTACTAGTCTGGTATTCTGATTACAGGATTTAAAAAAGACACAATAATCAGCTCTTTCTATTCCTCAGCCAGGTAGTTTTAGAATTATTGAACCACATACTCTAAGGAAAGAGTAGCCCTTCATAAATTATTTTTCATTTATGGATCTATGGCTTTAAAAAAAATAATTACCATTAAATGCATTCTTTAAGCTAATGTTACCTTCAACACTGAGAAAGGAGAATGCACTAGTTCACACAGATGGAATTTGCATTGTGTGTTTTTGTGGGATTGTCTATTATAATTGTGTACCATGTGCCAGGTTCTCTACTAATTGCTTTATATTTGGTTTATTTCATCTCACAATAACTCTGTGACTTAGTTGTATTTATCATCTCCCTTTTACCTGTGATGAAATTGAGACATAGAAAAAGTTGAAATAATTCACCCAAGGTATCATTTGTAGAAGTAGCAGATTAGGGATTTGAACCCAGGGAATCTGACTCCAAGGTCCTTGAACCTAACCACTATATTTCTTACGAAAACTGCTTACTTGAAAACTTCTGCTTTAAAAAATAGTGGATGCAGATTACAAGTGTGAACTGTGAGTAGCATGTGAGAGCTAAATGTCATACTTGTCTGAATTTCCTGCTGGGCAGTTTAGTCTGCATATTTCATCTACCGAAGTGTGTGTATATCACTGTAATCACTAGAGGTGCCTCAAGAGCCTTGGGTGACAGAACCAAACTTTTAATGTTGCAACAAAGATGGTATTTGTTCTGTGAGTATTGTGCTATTGGGATTGACTTGTACAAAATAATCTTCAGGAAGAAGATATTACCAGACATTAACAGAAAAGACTGTGCCAAACCCAGCAGCGGCTGATTAGTCCTCTTGGCCCAGGGCACATTTTTAACCTGGTGAGCCTGTTAGCACACAGGGCAGTGTGCCATACACTAGGGGGTGAACAAGCCGAAAAATAAAGTGATGGGAGAGATTTTTGGTGAAATATCATAGTTTATCAAACCACACAAAGACTACACTCACATAAAAGCACTAAGTGTAATTCTATCTGTGTAACAGAAATGTGAAAAAGTACCAATTTTTAATATTTTCGAACTTTTGAAACAACTTAATCTGAAATTTTAGCTCAAGGAGTTCTAGAGGGAACTAATCTATTTATATACATATATAAATGGGTTTTTTTAGAGAGACACATAAAGACATCTCAAATCTCAATCATGCTATAAAGCAGAATGATGATTCATTCATGCTCATGCAGTAGTAATGATCCACAGATTTATAAATGTACAGTTGTGTCAGATCCTAATCTGAAGGAAACATGCACTATTTGATTTCCTTTCAGAATATGCTTTCCTGTACAATTCTTAAGCTGTAACCCTCAGAATGCATATGTGTAACACACGTCACAATTTTAAAAGAAGGTATTGGCTTTTGCTGGTGAAAGACTCTAAAGTATTTCTCTCAAAAACATATTTAAAATATATATGCAAATATAGGTATGGCCCTACATACACATATACACATCCCTACCCCCAACCCACATTGGTATCTTTCAAAAGGTTCCCCTTGGACTTTAAAATAAACGACGTATTTATTCTGAGTGCCATGGCTGCTAGGCCACAAATATGGGAAAATGTAATTTTCCATTTCTTCTTTTAGGTTAGGGTAAAGACAACCCAGTTCAGGGTTTACTTCTTCTTTCCGCTGGAAGTAGTAAACTTACTATTGGATTGGGTTCATAATTTCCCCAACCCAAGCCCCTCTACTAGAGATACGGAGCTACTTATCTTCTAAGCTGACAAATGGACAGCAACCATTTAATATGATTTAGTGGAAGTCAAAGTCTTTGTGTTTTCCTTTGCAAAAAGTAGCTAATGGTAGAGTTCTGAAAGAAATATAACCAAGGGAAAAATGAAAATAGCCTAAAAAGGGAATAAAGAACTTTGAGGGTGACATGAACGAAGTATTTGGATTCAATGAGGTACATCATTCGAGGGTCTTTAAGAAAGTATGGTGAGGCAGCGAGGTGGACAGAAAAGGTCTGCGTGATCTCTGGGGAGAGATGGTAGCAGCCCCACAGGAGAGCCACAGTGCACACGGAGGGGAGCAAAGGTAGCCGCTGCTGCCTCTGGCCCTCCACTCTGGTCCGCGGGTCTTCGTCTCACCAAATACTCTTACACTCTGATAAGCTGTTCTGTCTGTTACAATTACTTAATGTCTAAAATTGTGTCTCTTGCTCTGGAAGAAAAAAAGATTATAGAAGAGATTTTTTTTCCTCTCAATTTCAGTCCCATCAAAAATTTTAATAAGATGAGCCTGCATACAGATGGCATATGTATTTGATCTGTTCAAAGTACTTGATTTTTATAGGGTTGCTTAAGCTTTTGTCAGACTGGGCACCTGCAATACAGTGAAGAGCAGATTTAATTGTGTATAATCTAAGGTGAGAGGTCTATGAATAGATAAATGGGTAGAATTAAGAAGGGGAAACAAAAATATCAGTTGACAGGATCAAATATTTTGTATTCTCAAATCATCTATATGATTTATAGATATATCTATTTTTCACTCATCCTAGACATAGTTTATTTTAGAACTGTAAAAATAATTTTTAAATGCTGTTGATAGTCTTGTTTTTGCTCATGGCTGATTTCTATCCTGAAATAGTTTTTAGAATTTCAGCATTCATTACTGATCTGGGTTTGGATCTTTTTTTTAACAATTTTTTTTTAATGTCCAAGTCAGTGAAATGCTGTATATATAAAAGGGAATTAATCAAATGAGTGCATGTATGTAAGAGTATTATGTCTATTACTGAGAATGAACCCCATGTGATACAGAGGAGCAGATCACAGAACTTAGTGTGGTGAAGCCAGAGTTGTGTCACTGTATCACCTTGTTAACCAGTTAACTGCCCTTAATCAGTTTCTCAGTCTGTTTCCTCCTGGCAAATGGGAAAGATGATACAAGTTTTGCATACACTTTGATATTATTTCAGAATAAAATGAGAATGAATGTGCTCATTTTGAAATGTGTGAAGTGCTACTCAGATATAAATATTTTTTATACACACACAAATAAGACAAATAACATTTTAATTATAATTTTACCATACATGATCTATTCAGCCATGGAACTTTATTATATTGTTGTCTGGGATACCAAAATTCTGTCACTTTTGTGCAATTCTTGATATCATACTGAAGACATTGTAACAAAAATGGAATGTTAACCTTTCTTTGTGAAAGATTGCTCTAGGTGTTAAACTGATCTTACTTGTTGGAAGGGCTAACTTAACATACTTCATAGTTCATTCAAGAATACATGGAGCCATTGAGATCACAGGATTTTACTATTTTTAGAGACTATTTTAGAGACATTCCCTCTAAGAATCTAATGAAAGCTAAAAAATCCTCTCCTAGAAAAATATTCATATAACACAGACAGAATTTTGCAAGGAATTTCAAAGGTGTTCATATCCATGCATCATAATAAAAACCACATCTCCACCTTAGATTGACATACAGTGGGATTTCAGTGATAATAGTGTCCTCTCTTTCAGATTTCTTCCAGGTTTTCCAGACATAGTCTTCTATTATAAACTATTACAGACATTGTTTTCCTGCCCAGCTGTGCCTCCACCCGTGCCCTGCTTTAGCTGTACATCTAAGGTTCTGTCTCTTAAACAATCTGGATTCTTGTGTACAGTCTACCCCCACCATTCCCACTGTCCAGCATTTTTCATCAGTGCTCACTCCCAATGGAGGCAGTAAGGGAGCAAAGGGGGACTGTGAACTAGGCTAACGAACGCAAGAAGCAAAGGCTGTGGACAGCAGTGGCTGTTGCAAGTAGTTCCATTACCACCAGATTAGGTCACAGCAGAACTGCAACAGAAGTAAATAGCCTGGAAAACTAAACTGTTAAGATTGTCACCAATTTACCATTCTACTGATTCTAAACAGTCAAATATTTGTAGACAGCTCTTCATCAAGATCCTCTGGAATTGGACCATTCCCCACCTCTAATAATACAATGTGAGAGTGATTTTTGAACTATAAAGGACTGTAACAGTGTATGGGAGTATCATGCCAGATTATAACATGATTTGCTGTGATGTGAAGAACAGTTGCACCTCATCACATCCATTGTGTCAAATATCAACCTGGTGGACAAAACAGACCATTTTTTTCCCTCTGGTAGTCCATCTAAGAGCTGTATATTTTACAGGTTTGTAGAATTTTAATCCCCAGGTTTTCTACTTTTACACTAAATCCCCAGCCTATTCAACTCTTAATTTTACATCAGTTCACAAATGACTGTCAGTATTTTATGTCTTCAGACCACTACCTTAAATAAGTCAGTATGTGTTAACAACCACAACAAAATCCAATGTAAATGTTTTAAAATGTAGGCATAGTCTTAGAGTACCAGAAGAGCACGTTCTTATTTTGTAACTTCAGCAACATTCACTCGCAATCTCTCAGAGTGTTACTGTTTACAAACTGAGAGTAAGGATGGACATACAAGCTTTTTGTGAGCCAAGTGGATTCACTATTGTGGAATTTTGGGTTTCTTTATCTAGTGTCATTTAAAATTTTTATATTCTAGTACCAATGTAATCCAATGACTATTTTCAAAATAAAATCTAGAAGAAGGTAGCAAACTACTTAACAATGAAAGTAAAATATTGAATTAGAATATTATTTTATGCTTTAAAAAATATTATTGAGGGACTTCTGGGAAGATGGCGGCGTGAGCAGGGCAGCGGAAATCTCCTCCCAAAACCAAATATATTTATGAAAATACAACATATACAACTATTCTTAAAAGAGAGACCAGAAGATACAGGACAACACCAGCCTGCAGCTACACCTGAGAGAACTTGGTACCCCGCGAGGCAGGTAAGATACAGAGCCGCGACCCGGTGGGACCCGAGCACTCCCCCACCCCAGCACACCAGCGGGAGGAGAGGATTCAGAGCGGGGAGGGAGTGGAAGAGCACGCCTGCGAAATAACCAGCCCTGGTGATCTGTGCCGGGAGCACTGACACACATCGTGCGGTGTATCGGAGATTGGAGAGACAGAGGTGCAGATTCCAAGACGGCAGGTCCACCCAGCCAGTTCCCCAGGACAAAAGAAAAGAGCAAGCTTTTTAAGGGGTCTTAAAGAGACAAGGGCCCAATGGAGGAGCAGGATCATCCCAGCGCACTCAGCCAAGCAGGTTGGGAGTCCTGGGAAATTTCGTTCCCCTTGGACTGCGGCTGGGAAAAGCAGTCGCAGGGACACTTCCCACAGAAATCAGCAGCCTCCCATTCATTCCCACCCCAGCCAGAGTCACAAAGGGCCCGGTGGAGCAGCCTGGCAGTGGAACAGTAGAGCAGCATCTTCACCTACACGATCCTAAGAGAAACTACACCTAGCAGGCTTTTTTTTCTCTCTTTTTCCCCTTTCTCCTTTTTTTCTTTTTCTGACCACTTCTATTGCCATGAAAAAACAGAAATATGGTACAAACAAAACTTACCCAGAAAGCCCCAGACCAGACTACCCCAGAGAGGGAGTCTAAAGGGATGGACATGCACAATCTTCCTGAAAAAGAATTCAGAATAAAAGTCATAACCATACTGATGGATCTGCAGAGAAATATGCAAGAGCTAAGGGAGGAAGTGAGGGAAGTGAGGAAAGACAATGCAGAGATGAGACAAGCGATCGACGGGCTTAGCAGCAGACTGGACGAGATGCAAGACACAGTTAATGGAATAGAAATCAGAGAACAGCAATACAGAGAAGCTGAGGCAGAGAGAGATAAAAAGATCTCTAGGAATGAAAGAATTTTAAGAGAACTGTCTGACCAATCCAAACGGAACAATATTCACATTATAGGAATACCAGAGAAAGAAGAGAGAGAAAAAGGGATAGAAAGTGTCCTTGAAGAAATAATTGCTGAAAACTTCCCCAAGCTGGAGAAGGAAATAGTCTCTCAGACCATGGAAGCCCACAGGTCTCGCAACACAAGGGACCCAAGGAAGACAACACTAAGACACATAATAATTAAAAGGGAAAGATCAAAGATAAGGACAGAGTATTAAAGACAGCTAGAGAGAGAAATATCACCTACAAAGGAAAATTCATCAGACTATCATCAGACTTCTCAACAGAAACCTTACAGGCCAGAAGAGAATGGCATGATATATTTAACATAATGAAACAGAAGGGCCTTGAACCAAGAATATTGTACCCAGCACAATTATCATTTAAATTTGAGGGAGGGATTAAACAATTTCCATACAAGCGAAAACTGAGAGAATTTGCCTCCCATAAACCACCCCTTCAGGATATCTTAAAGGGACTGCTGTAGATGGAAGCACTCCTAAGGCTAAAAAGATGTCACCAGAGAAAATAAAAGCAGATCATCCAAATAGTAAATAAAGGCAAAGAATAAAACACCTAGTATATAAAGAAGGGAGGAGGAAGAATAAGAAGGGAGAGAAATAAAGAATCATCAGACTGTTTACAATAACTTAACAAGAAAGTTAAGTTAGACTGGTAGGTAGTAGAGAAGCTACCCTTGAACCTATGGTAACCACGAATCTAAAGCCAGCAATGGCAATAAGTACATATCTATCGATAATCACCCTAAATGTAAATGGACTGAATGCACCAATCAAAAGACACAGAGTAACAGAATGGATAAAAAAGCAAGACCCATCTATATGCTGCTTACAGGAGACTCACCTCAAACCCAAAGATATACACAGACTAAAGGTGAAGGGATGGAAAAAGATATTTCATGTAAACAACAAAGAGAAAAAAGCAGGTGTTGCAGTACTTGTATCAGACAAAATAGACTTCAAAACGAAGAAAGTAGCAAGAGATAAAGAAGGACATTACATAATGATAAAGGGCTCAGTTCAACAACAGGATATAACCATTTAAATATATATATGCACCCAACGCAGGAGCAATACTAACAGAGTTAAAGGAGGAAGTAGAAAGCAATGCATTCATTTTAGAAGATTTCAACACACCACTCACTCCAAAGGACAGATCAACCAGACAGAAAATAAGTAAAGACACAGAGGCACTGAACAACACACTAGAACAGACGGACCTAACACACATCTACAGAACTCTACACGCAAAAGCAAAAGGATACACATTCTTCTCAAGTGCACATGGAACATTTTCCAGAATAGACCACATACTAGGCCACAAAAAGAACCTCAGTAAATTAAAAAAGACTGAAATTGTACCAACCAACTTCTCAGATCACAAAGGTATAAAACTAGAAATAAATTTTAGAAAGAAACCAAAAAGGCTCACAAATACATGGAGACTTAACAACATTCTCCTAATTAATCAGTGGGTTAATGACCAAATCAAAACAGAGATCAAAGAATTTATGGAGACTAATGACAACAACAGCTCAAAGCCACAACTTCTGTGGGACGCAGCAAAGGCAGTTCTAAGAGGAAAGTATATTGCAATCCAGGCCTATTTAAAGAAGGAAGAACATTCCCAAATGAACAGTTTAAGGACACAATTATTGAAATTGGGAAAAGAAGAACAAATGAGGCCCAAAGTCACCAGAAGGACAGACATAATAAAGATCAGAGAAGAAATTAATAAAATTGAGAAGAATAAAACAATAGAAAAAAAATCAATGAAACCAAGAGCTGGTTCTTGGAAAAAATAAACAAAATAGATAAATCCCTAGCCAGACTTATTAAGAGAAAAATAAAATCTACACACATAAACAGAATCAGAAATGAAAAAGGAAAAATAACGACAGACCCCACAGAAATACAAAGAATTATAAGAGAATATTATGAGTCTCTATATGCTAACAAGCTGGAAAACCTAGAAGAAATGGACAACTTCTTAGAAAAATACAACCTTCCAAGACTGACCAAGCAAGAAACAGAAAAACTAAACAGACCAATCACCAGCAACGAAATTTAATCGGTAATCAAAAAACTACCCAAGAACAAAACCCCCGGACCAGATGGATTCACCCCTGAATTCTATCAGACATATAGAGAAGAAATAACACCCATTCTCCTTAAAGTTTTCCAAAAAATAGAAGAGGAGGGAATACTTCTGAACTCATTCTATGAAGCCAGCATCACTCTAATACCAAAACCTGGCAAAGACCTCACCAAAAAAGAAAATTACAGACCAATATCCCTAATGAACGTAGATGCAAAAATACTCAACAAAATATTAGCAAACCGAATTCAAAAATACATCAAGAGGATCATACACCACGATCAAGTGGGATTCATCCCAGGGATGCTAGGATGGTACAACACTCGAAAATCCATCAACATCATCCACCACATCAACAAAAAGAAGAACAAAAACCACCTGATCATCTCTATATATGCTGAAAAGCATTTGACAAAATTCAGCATCCATTCATGATTAAAACTCTCAACAAAATGGGTATAGACGGCAAGTACCTCAACATCATAAAGGCCATATATGACAAACCCACAGCTAACATCATACTTAACAGCGAGAAGCTGAAAGCATTTCATCTAAGATCAGGAACAAAACAGGGATGCACACTCTCTCCACTGTTGTTCAACATAGTACTGGAGGTCCTAGCCATGGCAATCATGCCAAACAAAGAAATACAAAGCATCCAGATTAGTAAAGAAGAAGTCAAATCGTCACTATTTGCAGATAACATGATATTGTACATAAAAAACCCTAAAGACTCCACTCCAAAACTACTAGAACTAATATCTGAATTCAGCAAAGTTGCAGGATACAAAATTAACACACAGAAATCTGCTGTTTTCTTATACACTAATGATGAGCTAACAGAAAGAGAAATCAGAAAAACAATTCCATTCACAATTGCATCAAAAAGAATAAAATACCTAGGAATAAACCTAACGAAGGAAGTGAAAGACCTGTACTCTGAAAACTACAAGACACTCTTAAGAGAAATTAAAGGGGACACTAACAAATGGAAATGCATCCCATGCTCTTGGCTAGGAAGAATAAATATTGTCAAAATCGCTATACTACCTAAAGCAATCTACAGATTCAACACAATCCCTATCAAACTACCAACAGCTTTCTTCAATGAACTGGAACAAATAATTCTAAAATTCATATGGTACCACAAAAGACCCCGAATAGCCAAAGCAATCCTGAGAAGGAGGAATAAAACAGGGGGAATTACGCTCCCTGACTTCAAGCTCTACTACAAAGCCACAGCAATCAAGACAATTTGGTATTGGCACAAAAACAGACCCACAGACCAGTGGAACAGAATAGAAAATCCAAATATTAACCCAAACATATACAGTCAATTAATATATGATAAAGGAGCCTTGGATATACTATGGGGAGATGACAGCCTCTTCAGCAGCTGGTGTTGGAAAAACTGGACAGCTACATGTAAAAGAATGAACCTGGATTGCTGTCTAACCCCATACACAAAAGTCAACTCAAAATGGATCAAAGACCTGAATGTAAGTCATGAAACCATAAAACTCTTAGAAAAAAACATAGGCAAAAATCTCTTGGACATAAACATGAGCGACTTCTTCATGAACATATCTCCCCGGGCAAGGGAAACAGAAGCAAAAATGAACAAGTGGGACTCTATCAAGCTGAAAACCTTCTGTACAGCAAAGGACACCATCAGTAGAACAAAAAGACATACTATAGTATGGGAGAATATATTCATAAATGAGGTGTCCAATAAGGGGTTGACATCCAAAATATGTAAAGAACTCACGCACCTTAACAAACAAAAAGCAAATAATCCAATTAAGAAATGGGCAGAGGACATAAATAGACACTTCTCTAAAGAAGGAATTCCGACGGCCAACAGGCACATGAAAATATATCTGCTCCACATCACTAATCATCAGAGAAATGCAGATTAAAACCACAATGAGATACCACCTCACACCAGTGAGGATAGCCAACATCCAAAACACAAACAACAACAAATGTTGGCGAGGATGTAGAAAAAAGGGAACCCTCCTACACTGCTGGTGGGACTGCAAATTAGTTCAACCATTGTGGAAAGCAGTATGGAGGTTTCTCAAAAATCTCAAAATAGAAATACCATTTGACCCAGGAATTCCACTCCTAGGAATTTACCCTAAGAATGCAGCAGCCCAGTTTGAAAAAGACAGATGCACCCCTATGTTTATTGCAGCACCATTTACAATAGCCAAGAAATGGAAGCAACCTAAGTGTCCATCAGTAGATGAATGGATAAAGAAGAGGTGGTACATATACACAATGGAATATTATTCAGCCATAAGAAGAAAACAAATCCTACCATTTGCAACAACATGGATGGAGGTAGAGGGTATTATGCTCAGTGAAATAAGCCAGGCAGAGAAGACAAGTATCAAATGATTTCACTCATCTGTGGAGTATAAGAACGAAGAAAAAACTGAAGGAACTAAACAGCAGCAGACTCAGAACCCAAGAATGGACTAACTGTTTCCAAAGGGAAAGTGACTGAGGAGGATGGGTGGGAAGGGACGGACAAGGGGGACAAAGGGGCAGTACAATTAGGAGAGGTAATATTGGGGGGGTGCGGGGAGGCCTGTACAACTCAGAGAAGACAAGTAATGATTCTATAGCATCTCTCTACGCTGATGGACAGTGACTGTAATAGGGTTAGTGCGGGGGACCTGATGAAGGGGGTAGTTTAATAACCATAATATTGCACCTGTAATTGTAGATTAATGATACCAAAATAAATTGTATTAAAAAATATTATTCATATTGCCAGGTGAAATTTTGCAGTAATATTATAATGTAAGCTGCAGAAATTATGCTGAGTAAGCATTAATACTGAATTTGATTCCCATTAGCTAGTATTCAGTGATGGGGATGTGCGTATGTGGGGTTTAAAGAAATTTAAGAGAGAGACCCATTTTCAATTCAGAATGCCAACAGGCATCATTTGGTATCTGAAGCAAGGCTTGCAGTGTTCCCTGTATGAGCTTATATTGCCATTTGGAATTCACCTTTTTTTTTAATGCAGTTAATAGACTTTTGATAGAAATTCATAGTAATTAATAGCAAATTATAGAGGAATTGTTCTTTTTTAGAGGGGAACACTGGATGCAAAGAAATAGTGGTGTCATGCTATGAAATTCAAGGCTACTGTGTATCATATTTTAACTGAATTTTTTTATAAAGCTTTCTTAACATTTGTTATGCCAAATTAGGGTCCTCCATGTTAACAGATTAAAACATTTTATGATTCTTTTGATGTAGAACTATTATTTTTTATTTTCTATATTTGGTAGACCACTGACGAATTCTTCAGTTTCTTCAAGCCAACTCTTCTTCAAATTTTAGAACCATTTGATTTTATAGAAATAACATAATACAGAAGAAAGTTCAAGTGTAGTTTGTTGACATAAAAAAATATATTAGAAAACAAAATGATACTGATAGGCTTTGGAGAGAAAAATCTTTCTGGGTATTTAAAACACCAAGGTGAAGAGCAGGCTAGTTCAATTGGAGACGTCAAAGAAAGATCTTTCTTTACTGATGTGCCAACCACTGAAAATTAGAAGTTAGTCCTAAGCAGCTCACGGTGAACCCCGGTTACTGACTTCCCTGGTGCACTGAAATAGAAAACAGTAGAAGAAACTTGTTAAAGAAACCCTCAGGGATTCCTCCTTTTTTCCCCTGCGATCTCTTTAATCCTTGAATTGTCAGACCACATGGAAAAATAATAGAGCTGCGCAGTCCTAAGACTTAAGTGGTATTATCTTTTTAAAAGAAAATAGTAGGCCTTTTCACATCTTTGGACAAGAATAGGGCATGTGTTCAAGTGTAGAAGAAGAGTAACTTTGAACAAGAGAGGCATATTGCTTTTTCATTTTAAATATATTGTTATTATCTATGACTAAGCAGGCTGCATCCAGTAGGGAAAAAATTATAGCCAATATTTTATTTTCCTTTTTTAAAACAGATGATTCAACGAGAAGCAGATGTAAGAAGTAAGGTAACTGCTGTGGCCTTGACAGATTCTGTTCACAATGTGTGGCACCAAGAAGCTGGCAAAACGATTCGAGAATGGATGAGAGAGGTGAGACTGGATTTTTTTCAATGCTGAGATAAATGAGTTGAGCCTTTATGTGTTGAGCCCCCTCCAACTTATATCATCTCCCACCTCCAGACTCTCTTTCTCCAGGCAGAACATTTAGAAGGAATATAAAAAACTAGACATGGTTGAAATAATGATAGAAAACCCTTCTGAATAAAAATGCTTATTTGAAGGCCCTCCTACCTTTTTTTTGGCTTTCTATAGAATATCATGTATACATGCAATATACAGTGGGAACTTTGGCTAAAGAACACCCTGATCTGTTAAAAGGTTATTATTCCCTGATATTTAACTTTTGCACCAACTATTTAACGTTGGTGCTCCTTGATTTACCAGAAAGAAGCTTAATATTTACTGGGTTGCCCCTTTTCTTGAAAGGTGCTCAGAATATGCCACTCTTCAATGGACTGGCTCATTTCTGCCGGTAGGGGGAGAAGCAGCAGAAAGCTGAAACTGTATCTTGGGAGACCCTTGAGCTAGTAGTCCAGGGCCTGGTTGCGGACTAGCCTCAGGCTAAGAAAGC
>JAVSCE010016934.1:0-21931 GCA_032199065.1 Smutsia gigantea | reverse complement strand
AAGCCTGTGGGTTTCCAGGGAAACTGTAGCCTGAGAGGAGGCCCCGCCCATCCCCACAGGCCCAGGGAAAACTTCAGCCTTCTGTGGGTCTCAGGCCTAGTGGAGGGTCTCAACACCAAGGCTCCTGCCTGTCCTGGGTTCAGAGTTCAAATTCTCTGCTCCTCCCACCCGTTTCCCCACAGGCACACTGGGTCAGGATCAGGTTAACCAAGCCTGGGAACACCCCACAACAGGGACAGTCCTCACCCACAAGCAAAGTGTTCAGGGCCCAGAACTGGCTTGTTTGGAAGGGGGCAGGCCTGTCCCTCCCAGAGGAGGTCAGGTGAGGAGGTGGCAGCCCTGGCAGAGATGTCATGAACTCTGGCATGCCTGAAATGCAACCGTGGTGGGGTGGCAATCTGGGCACTCAGGCACACAAGAGGTGTGGCTAGAGACAAGCCCCAGGACACTCGGGTCAGCAGGAGTCAGGAGGCTGGACTCTGGGCGTTTAGTCACCACTGGACTCCTGTGTTGGGTCAGCTGCCTGTTGCATCAGGTCTGGCTCCCACCAGCAGAGCTGCCGCCTCCCCTCCCCCAGGCAAAGCCCTGAACTGAGGAAGTCATCCAAGCCCCACCCTAGCTCTGCACAGAGAGACGGAAATGTTTGTCCTTGTTAAGGCTGATGGGGAGACGGTAGAGCTCATGACGTGCTCCTTCCTGTGGGTCCAGATTCAGATTCCTAAGAAGCCACCCCCACAGCCTCAAGATTTCCCCATGTCCCAGGCCTCTGTGACTCATTCACAAGTGAAGAGCCAGTCTTCCCGAGGACGGTGGCTCAAAGGCCGTAGAGTAGGGGCACACCTTTCTGACCAAAGCCCCTCCTGCACCTGCCCCCCACCCCCACCCTGGGAGTAGTTTTGTGGCAGCAAGCCCCTGGGCTCTCAGCCCTATTGTGCCCGCACCCCTGATGACTCAGGCACACAGTGCGAGCACACGCTCACAGTAGTAACACTCCCAGGTTAATAAGCCAGAGCCAAAGCTGGAGGGAGGGAACCGAGGGAGGAGTTCTTTCCGAGCAAACCATGGCAACTCCACAACACAGCAAGGGGCTCTTACTCTCTCTCATCTGCCAGTCAGGCCAGCTGGGCAAGGGCTGTGGAGCTAGGAGAGCGTGGAGGCCAAAGGCTGTAGGTGAGTCAGGTGCCTGTGGGAGTTTCGGGAGAAGCCATCCCAGAGCTGCTTCTGAGGTAGAGCCTGAGGCCAGAAGCAGAGCGTGGAAAAGATTACCTAGTCACCTACCCACAACCTGAGCCATTTGTGTGGGGAGATCTCTGTGCCACCACCCTAGGAGCAGGTACGGGTGGAAGATGACTGGATTCAATGCCCACAGGGCTAGAAGGATCTGTGGGGTTAAAGGAGCTGGGTCTGTCTGTTCCTCCCTCTGCTTAGGGGTTGAAAGCACCACTGTTTAGCTGAGGCAAAGGGCAGATATATCTCCTGCTGGCAAGGTCAGGTGGAAGGGAAAAAAGGTGTATTTGGAACTCAGCTAAACTCCCATAGTGCCTAGGGGAAAGTGGAGTTCAGGGGGCAGGGACTAGCCCTAGATGATAGTCTGAGCAGCATCTCTTCCCTTGCTTATATCCATACAGCTTTTAACCCTCTAAGCACCTAGGAAGCCACGCCGCCCCAGACTATTTGATTCACTTGTCCTGAAACACAGGTAAGAAAGGGTTATGGGGTAAAAACCCTTATCCTGGAGAGACTGGATGGTGTACAAAGATGGCCAGTGATGGCCATCCAGCCCAAGTGTGGGTCTTCCAGCCGGTAGGTCCATGGCTGGCAGGTCTCTGCCCCCAACAAACCAGGAGAAGGAGAATGCCAGAGACTCTGGGCTGAAACTATCACCGGTGCGACCTCCAGGCCGCCTGCCCAGCATTGATGAGGACCGACCAGCAGGTCCAGGCCCAGCCTCCCGCCGTGGCTCCATGCTGGGCGTGATCTCATGCTTTTCACGCAGCAACTCCCTGGCCGGACCAGGCACGGGTCCTGGGGGTCGACGCCCATCCCTGGGCCCAGTGCCCCCTCTAGGTTCGCGGGTTAGTTTCTCGGGGTTGCCCATAGCTCTTGCCCGCCCGGTGGCTCCCTCCTACCGCACAGAGCCTGCGCCCGGGGAACGCTGGGAGGCCCCACGGGCACAGCGTGCCCTGGAGGTGGCACTGGCCAAGGGGCTGCGCAATGCCAGCTACTCAGGCACCGAGGCCGGGCCACTGGCGCGGGAGTTGTGCGAGCTCGTGCGCGTGCGCCTGCGCGAATTCAGCCCGCCCCGCTACAAGCTCGTGTGCAACGTGGTGCTGGGGCCGCGCACCGGCCAGGGTGTGCGCGTGGTCAGCCGTGCACTATGGGATGCGGCGCGCGACGGGCTGGCCTCTGCCACCTTCACCAACGCCTCACTCTTCGCTGTGGCCACGGTCCACGGGCTCTACTGCGAGTAAGGAGGCCTCCAAGTTCTGCAAAAACGGTTTATTATCCCAGAAGGAGGCCCTCCCTGGAGCTCATATTCCAATAAATAAATGCCAATAAATAAAAGTGGTCCATAAATAATGCCCCCTAGCTGGGGGCTAAGGCTCAGGCTCTTCTTGGAGAAGGGTTAGGAAGCAGCTAGGATAAGCAGCCTCCAACTCCAGTAAAGTTGGTCCCTGATTCCCTGGGGATTTTACCTAGAGCCCCCAGTGAGGCACCAATGGGACACGGAGTGCCACAAAGGCAAGGGCCACAGCCTTAACAGGCAAAGGCTCTAGGCCTGAGGGTTTTGGCTTGGGTCATGGCCTGCTCTGCAGGCTGGGGCCTAGGCTGGGCAACGGTCCCGGAGCAGACGCAGAGCATAGCAGAGGCGCTGCCGCAGGTCTGGGGAGCAGCCCAGCTGCCGAAGGTGGGAAGCGAGGTAAGTACAAGCACTGCGATTTCGGGCGACGAAAGTCACAAGGAGGGGTTCCCAGCCACTGAGGATCAGCTTGGTGTGGTCTCCATAGAAGTTCACCTGTGCACAGGAGTGTGGCACTGAGCAGAGCCCAGGCTCCAGGGCCTTTCCTCCCCAGCATACGGCCTCCCAGACCTGCACCCAGTTCCAGGAGGGGCTCTTACCTGGACAGTGCCATCACTAAACAGCATGAGCAGGGCCTGATCAGTCTTGACCCACTGTAGCAGGAGTGGGGGGACAGGCACTTCTACCTCTTCCACACTGGGCAGATCCCCACCCTGGGAGCAGAGGTAGGTCAGTTGTCTGGCAGGAGCTAGACCCCTCCCCACTGGTGTCTCCCCTAATTAGAGGTTCGGCCTCTACCTTTGAGCCCCCTTCCCCCACTACACCAAGAGGAATAGGAAGGGATCTGGATTTAGTCCTCAGTGTGCCCCACCAGGGCCCACACACCTTCATGAGACGTTGTTCCATGTAGGAGGCAAAGTACCGCAGGACACCCAGCTGAGGCTGCAGGGCCCGAGGCACAGCGCCCACCAAATAGGAAAAGTGTTTAGTGCTGGTGGGGTTATAGTGCACAGTCCTGGAGAGGAGGTGACAGGTCAGAGGAAGTCCTGCACCAACAGCCCTCCCCTGAGAGACCCCAGGCCCCTAAGCCCTGGAGCACACAGGGGGCCCCATAACAGCACTTACTTTCTGTTGGCCGACAGGGCCATGTGTGTGCCATTGTTGAAGAGCACAGCCACACGGCGGCTGGACAGCTGATACCCAAAGCCAAACTTGTTGGAGTAATCAACCCACTTGCTGACCCACACCAGGGGCTCTGGCTGTGCCAGGGGAGCCGGGTTCTGTTCCGCTGTGATGGGAGAGGAAGGGGTGAGGACCTGTTCCTGGCTTCCCAGCAGAAGAGCTCCCACCATCATTCACATGTACCAGACCCCAACCTTACCTGGGGTCATGAAAGCCAGGCAATTTCTCAGAGCACAGAGGGCTGACTCCACCACTGTGGCCACAGTAAGACCTTCTTCAAACCCTAAAGGGACAAGGCACTGGGAATTAGGCATCGATTAGTCCCCGAGGACCCAGGCCATATCCCTTTGTCCGCTGCTTCCCCCTGGTCCCTGGTCTCAGCCCCAGCAACCTTCTCATTCACCCCTGGCTGCTCACCATCTCCACTACTAGCCAATGTTCCACCAGGTGAGCTATCTTCAGGTGCTGTTTCCACCAGGCTAAGGGGGGCAGGACCAGAAGCTGCTGGAGCCTGGAGGGATTGGTTAGGGGAAGGGAGTGAGATAGTCCTCAAAATCCAAATCCTTGAGTACATGGCCCAACCCTGTCCTGTCCTGGCACCTGGGGCATCCCAGGTCAGCCCCACCTGGCTAATGAGACACAGCCAATTAGGCCACCACGAGGCAACATGCTTCACTAGCCTCTTTTATCCCAGGCTTCCCGCAGCTGCTAGGGTGTGGGTGAGTCAGGGAAATACTGTCCACGTGAGTGCCTCACCTCAGGCCTGGCAGCCTGACGGCCAGTGGACATCTGAGTGAGGCCGTTCACCAAACAGGAGACCTCATCCCGCTCCTCAGGACGTTTCTTACCTGGATGGCAAAGAGATAGCCCTCAGTACCCTGCCTAGCCCCAAGGCCTCCCACAGGATGATACACATAGATTCAAGTGCCTGCATAACACATGTTCTCCTCAGGGGTTCACAGGCACCCACACTCATGCCCCCACAAGGTATGGACAAGCCCCCCTGGTGCTCTGCATCCTCAAAACCAATGCTATCCCAGACTCACTCTTCTTCCTGCCAAAGAGGCTCTTGGTAACTTTGACAAACAGAATCCTAGCTGGGTTAAGTGGTACCAGGTCTGGGACTGTCACGCAGCTGCTGACAGGGAGCCGGTCAGGGGTGTGGCCCTGAGGAGGAGAGCCATGTGAGCAGAGGGAGGCCCCAGGGGCCCCCATTCAATCCCCTGGGACATGCAGGCTGCACTTGGGTGTCAGGTGAGCCACAGACCTTGGTGACGAAGTCATGGCGTAGGATCTGGTCAATCGAGGGCCGGTCTTGGGGCGAGGCTCGAAGGATGGCACCCAGAAGCTGCCGGGCCGGCAGTGAGAGGCTGACAGGCAGTGTATAGTGAACCTGTTTGATGCAGCGGTATGTCTCCTTTAGGTCAACTGTCTCAAAGGGGGGGCTCCCACACAGCAGCGTGTACCTGGGCACAGAGATAAGGGGACCAGGAGTGAGGCGGCAGGTATGCTCCCCCCTTGCACCCACCTTGTGTGCTGATGACCCTGGGACTCACATGACACAGCCCAGGGACCACACGTCAGCCTCAGGGCCATGGCCCTGTCTCTGCAGCACTTCTGGAGCCACATAGTTGGGGGTGCCACAGATGGTTCTGAAAAAGCGAATGGAGGAGGATGGGTAAAAGTTTAAACCCAGCTTGGCCAGTTCCCTCATCCCTGCCCCCACTGTGAGTCCAGACAAAGCAGCTGTCTGTCACCAAAGGCCAGAGAACTCTTGCTTGTCCTGGGACAATGGATGCTGGGATGGCAGCTGAGTCCCCGCCCACCTGCCTGGCCAGCTGCTCTGCTGGACAGGAGATGGCCCTGACCTCCCAACCCAGCCCCCTCCCCTCCAGGGTCAACAGAGGTCCATCACTGATCCCTTCCTCCTTCCCCCATTCCCATCTGTCAGACACCCATATAGGCTGTCACCTCCTATAGTCTGTGCCACCCATACACCAGCACCAGCTGTCATATCCCCATAAACACTCATCTGCCACACATGCTATCTGTTGTCACTCACACCCAGTCATCATGGCCACAGCAGTGTCTTCTTACACACACACACACACACACACACACACACACACACACCCAGAGTGTCATGTCCTGCCATTCCCACACTGCCTCACACACACATTGCTTGTGTCACCTTCCCCCAACCACACACAGAATCAATCACCTATCTCCAAGAATTCTTAATACCCCTATCTGTCTCAGAGACTCAGACACCCCAAGGACCCTCAGCGTCTCCACCAGTCCCAGTGACCCAGGCTGCCACCTCCACCCAACCACAAACAGCCCATCGCCTCTTCCCCATCTACCACATGCACACATCAGGCCAGCATCCTTCCGCCCACATGCATACTCACTGTCATGCACATCATGTGTGTCACACAGACTGTGGCCACCACCAACCATCCTCAAACACTCACTTCTTCCTGTGCTCTGGGGGTTCCAACCGGGTTGCCAGCCCAAAATCACCTATCTTCAGTTCCATGTTCTCTGTGATAAAAAAATTCCCTGGATGGGGGGAGAGAGGTATGTCAGACTCCATTCTCTCCGCCTCCCCAACCCTGTATCCTACTGGCCCAGGAGTCTCACCCAGCTTGAGGTCTCGGTGTAAGATGCCCCGCTGGTGCAAGTACTTGAGTCCGGAAAGGATCTGCCGCAAGTAGTATCGCACTTCTGGCTCCAAAAGGGTGTGCCGGGCCTTCCAGATGTGGGCCAGGGACTGCAGAGAGCCACTGCCTCAAACCCTGGGCACCCCCCTTCCCTGACCCTCGCTCCATCTGTGCTTGCTGAGAAAGACAGGGCTCCAACTTTGGGTCTAAGGCCCCCTTTCCCTCCCCCACCCTCCTCACAATCCCTCACTTTTCGGCTGCAGAGCTCCAGGAAAATGTATATGTTGTCAGCATCCTCAAAGTGGTGCGAGAAACGCACGATGTGACGGTGCTGCAGACCGCGGTGCAGCTCGATCTCGTTTAGGATCTGCAGTGGGGGGCGCGGGATTGTCAGCCCTCAAGGGCTCCCACGCAACCGTCCCCAGCCCGTCCCTCAACCTCTGGGCCTGGGCCCGGGGCCCACCTTCTCGCGCTGATGCGGCTTGGTGATGCGGCTCTGCGAGATGACTTTGACCGCGTAGGCGTTGCCAGTCTCCGTGTCAGTGGCCTCGTAGCAGCGGGCGAAGCCCCCCTATGGGGAAGGGCTTCAGGTACGGCGCCCCTGGGGAGGCCGGTCTGGCCCGCAGATGTCCCCGCGCCGAGGACAAGCGCCGCGCCCAGCGCTGGCAAAGAGGCCGAGAGGGTCCCCCTCCACCCTTTCTAGCACCACCCTCCTGCTCACCTTGCCCAAGAGGCGGCCTTTGAAGTAGGTGCGGCCGCTGCGCGGGTCGGTGATGAGGCGCCCTGGGTCCATCGCCGGCAGCCCGGCCAGCATCTCCAAATTAACTCCCGGCATGGCGCTCTCAGGCGGCCCGGGCCCGGCGTGGGGCGCGGGCGGGGCGGCGGCACGCGGGAAGGGGCGCGGAGACTGGAAGCCCGTGTCGGGCTCCATGCTGGCGGAGCGTGCGTCGCTGCGCTGGCCCGGCTTGTCTCGGTTCCACACGGCCCAGGTTGCGCGTGGCGATATCTCGATTCGCTACGCTGCGCTCGCGCCAGAGGGAGCCCGGCGTTTTTATCAATGAACGCCTGCCCCCACTACCTCACGTTTCGTCATTAGGAGCCCGCCCCCTTCCTGGCGGCGAGTCAACGAAAAGCCACGCCCATCCAGGCCTTAAGTCATCAAGAAGCTCCTCCTCCCACCCCCACACACCTCGAGACCCAGCCTCCTGCTCACGCCTTTAAAGAGCCACTGTACTGCTAGTCATCGTGCGGGTGCGACCTGGTTGGATACCTCCAACTCCGCCTTGGTGACTGAGAGTCCCGCTGATGGGCCACTTTCTTTCCCCATCCTTCGGGGTGTATGCTGAAGTCCGAATGGGGGCTGAGCATCTGGGGAGTCTCCCCAGCCACTAGAGGACCAGTATTCCATCTGGGAGGGGAGAGGCCAGAGTGGTGCACTTTTTCAAGCCCGGGCTTGTCACTACTCCCCTTTCCGCGGGACAGTGCACTCTTCCATCGCCCTCGGCAAGAGCCGTCAGGCCCAGCCCAGTGCTGCCCACTCTAGGACCTGGGGGGAGTTGCACTCTCCCAGCTGTGCTTCTTCGGGAGGCAGAGCAGGTCTGAAGTGCTGAGTTTTAGGACTAGGGCCTGGCATTCAAGGCTTTTACCACGCGCCAGGCCACATATCCTGCTCCCCACTAACACACTCCTCCTTAGGGGCAGATCTCAGGTTCTGGCAGGGTCCTCTATTACCTTTTCCTCAAAACACCCACTGCCCTGAGTCAGCAACCAGAAAGCCAGAAGAATGGGAATTGGATTTTCTTAAATCCGAAGTTAGAGAGGGAGCAGGTGGAAGAAAGGAATTATTATCAAGGAATGCATTGTTTTAGAAAAAGGTCGCTCTCCTAAAAGGGATGGAAGGAGCTATCAGGAGATAAGCTTCTAGTGTGGACCAGGAGATTCCAGTTCGGCTGGTTAAAGTTTACTTTATAAGGGGGGGGGGGTTGTTGAAACTGTAGCTAGGTATTAAGTATAGAGTCTTAACATAAGTGACATCTTTTGGGTCTGTGGTTTTCTTTTTAACAGTTTATATTTTGCCTGATGGAAACAGACAATAGGCAATGTAACTCCAGGGGGGTAAAAATTGTCTCTCGGCCTGGGACAAATTGCCTTTGAAACCGAAACCAGTCAAAGGGAGAAATAAAGTGGGAGAAACCCGTTTACTGATTACAAGCAGTTGTCCACTTCGGCCCGCCCGCGTCTCTCGAGACCCGGCTGCAAAAAAGGGGCCGCACCTCATCTCTCCGGTCGGGATATGCCCTTGCTCCTGCACGTAATCACCTATTCATATGGAGATGAACTACTCTTCACCCCTTGGAAACACCTATTGATACGGAGATGCACTAAGGCCAGGTGAGAGATTCTGGAAATATTGCAGTTTTACCCGCAGGCAAATATGTAAACAAGGTAACTGCAGGCTGTGAAAAGCGCTACGAAGGAGTAAACAGAAGAGTAACCCAAAGAGCTTGGTTGTGAAGGAGTAGCCAGGAAAGTCAACAAATACTTATTGAGTACCCAATTCCTGCCGGTTTTATCTCCCAAATATCTCTGAAATCTATCCATTTTGTTCGATCTTCCCCTCCAGAACCGAATCCGAGTCACAGCCTCTCTGATTGGGATTACTGCGGCAGCGCCAAGCTCGTCTCCCTGCCTTTTGCCTCACCGACCATTTCATCTTCCCTGCGTGTGGCCATCCCAATCACTCACCCATCAGGCCCACAGGAGCCTACTTCTCTAACCTGGCCCTTCGTGGCCACTGAAGGGAGAGCCCAAGCCCTGCCAGTACCTCAGACGTGCAGGTAAGTCGGATGAGTGGGGGCGGGGAGGGGGGGAGGGGCAGGAGGGCCCAGGTGCCATACTCAGGAATTTGGTCTTTATCCTACAGGGCAACAATTTTCCAGGATGGAGATAGTGATGGGGCCAGAAAGGACAAATCCACAGGAGAAATGGAGCTGAGATATGTATAGTTTGAAAACGCATAGATGATATTGTAATTTTATATTTGGAAAATAAAGCAAAATATGTTTGTATTAGTTTGCTCATGTTGCCATAACGAAAAACCACAGACAAGTAGCTTAACCAACAGAAATTAATTTTATCACATTTCTGGAGCCTGAAAGTCCAAGATCAAAGTATTGACAAGGTTGATTTCTTCTGAGGCCTCACTCTTGGTTTGTAGATGGTGGTCTACTCCCTCTGACTTCACATGATCTTTTCTTTTTTTCTGTATCCTAATTTCTTCTCACAAGACAACATTCACATCAAACTGGAGCCCACCTACCAGCCTCATTTTAACTTAATTACTGCTTTAAAGGTCCTATCTCCAAATACAGTCAGACTCTAAGGTATTAATTGTTAGGGCTTTGTAGAGGTCAACACTTAGATTTCTGGACGGGACTCTTCAGCAAAGAAATGGGTTAACAAAAGAAAAACAAACATAAATTTATTAACATGTATAACATGTGTACATGGGGGATACCCAGGGAAAAATGAGAAGTCTCCCCTGTGGCTTAGAATTCAGGCTTAAATATCATTTTAACAGGGAAAGGCTAAGGGGAATGTAGGCCTCTTAGGGGGAATACATGAATTTCTAGGAAAGATGAGTGGGCCCTTAGAAGAATGTATGGGAGATATGATAGTTTCCGACAGGTTTGTCTGGATAGTGGTATAGTCTCCTCTCCTGGGATATGAGATGAAACTCCCAGGAATGGGATTTATGACCATTGAGTTCCCTTTTGAAGATCTGTCTTTAGGCAGGTAAGGGAAGTTCAAAGACAGCCTCTCCCTGCATTTGCTGTTTTTCAGGTGCATACAACTCAAAGTAATCCATATGCCAAAGTGACATATTTTGGTGTGCATATTCTGTTACCCTTCACTGTCTTCTCCCCTTGGGAGGTTAACAAGGTTCTTGATACCTTCTCAGAGAGCCAGACACCAGGAGTAGATCCTCCTGGATGCTGTAACTGAACTGGCGGCCTGCTCTGCCTCCTCCCTCAGTGTAACATATGCTACTATCATTAGTGGATCTTATGTACCTGCCATGTCCCAGGCACTGGCTAAGCATTTATCTTACTGACTACTCACACTGACCCTATGATGTGGTTGTAAATATTACCCCATTTTACAGATGAGGAAACTGAGGCTTAAGGGGTTAAGCTTCTTGACCAAGGGCACCTAAAGCTACCAAGGGGCAGAGCCAAGCTCTGAACCCAAGACGTCTAACTCCACTGTTGCCATCACCTGACTTTTCTGGGGTCACTGCTTCTCTGTCCTTGCACCTGTCCTCCTCCCACACTGCTCCATGTCTTCATTTCCTCCTACTAGTGCCCTTTCTCCTCTCCCCAAGACTCTCACAATCTCTGCCCAAGCTGAGGTTTTCTCAGCTCTCTGGGTCTCCATCCCACAGAGGATGCTGTCAGGCCTGCTGCTCCTAGTGAAACACCTGTCCCATACTCCTTGCCCCTTGAGCAGTTGAGTATTTCTTGATCGCATCAGGTCACAGAGTTCAAGGGAGTCTTTCAAGAATGAGAGATGCCAAGTATGGTTAGGACTTGGGAGGAGGCTACTGGATTCACCAATGAGATCTCAGATGTCTTAGGGGTGCAGAGGTGGAAGTGCTAAAGCTGGACCAGAGAGAAGAGATGCTAATAGCTACTGTAGCATTTCATACTCATGTGTTGTTCTGAGTACTTTAGAAATATTAATTCATTTCATATTCACCATGCTATGAGATGGGTATTATCATTCCCATTTCCTCCTGGGGAAGTTAAACACACAGAGGTTAAATGACTTGCCCAGTGTCACAGAGGTAGTTCACAGTGGAGTCCAGATTTGAAAATTTGGGCAGTCTGGCCCCAGACTCATGTTGTAACCTGCCCAGCTATGTATGGAGCTTTCGGCTGTGAGGAGAGAGGGGCATTGGAGTTTAGGACCGGAAGAGAGGGAGAAGTAAGAGCTAGAGGTCAAAAAGAAGGGTGGGGTAAATGATTTACAGGCAGGGTGGTTCCCTCTCCTGGACCATAAACCAAAGGGACTGTCAGCCGTGGGGAAGGGAGATGTGGTGACTCAGGAGGGAGAGGCAGGGTGGGGTCTGAGGACCAACCCCTCCTAGAGCAAGGCTTCAGGCCCTGTACTTCTCTCCTTCGCTGTGAGAAACTCCCAGCCCAGTGACCCAGAGTGTTGGTAATGGCAGAAGATGGGGATGGGGAAGGCCTGAAATGCAGCAGGGTTGCCAGAGACAACCAGGACCCCAGAGCCTGAGCTCCTCTAGTCCCAGAACCTGGCTTCCCAGGTAAGGGAAGCTCTTGACGTGGTAAACAGCCCAGAATGCTCAAGATAGTGGCAGATCAGGAGCTTGGGAAAGGCCTGCACAGCCATGATGGCTGAGGCCCGAGTGCTGGTATATTGCCCTCTGCAGGTCAGGTCCTGGGTGTTCCCGACCTCTGGCGGACACACACATGCACACACACAGAGTCCTGTTCTTTCCTCATATTGACATCTCCCCTGGGCCCTTGAAGAACATAACTCACTGGGCCTTGAGTAGGTTTCCAGACCATACTCATCCAGGAAATGTCTCCCAGAAAAGAAAGAGGTGTCTTCCAGGTGAACAGGGACAAAAAATAAAAAGAAAGAAAGAAAGGGAGAGGATTAAAGATGGCGGCGTGAGAGATGAGACAGAGGTTTCCTCCTAAAACCGCATATGATATGAAAATACAATTAATACAACTAATCTTGAAAGAGCAACAGGAAAGAGGAGTGCACCAAACTGCATGCACCTGGAGAAAAGAATAAACCTCACGGAACAGGGTAATGTACCAAAGCTGTGGCCTGGCAGGACCCAAGCCCTTCCCCCACCCCAGCTCACAGGTGGAAGAGAAATGGAGCAGGGAGGGAGTGGAGGCCTCAGACTGCTGAATACCTAACTCCGGAGATCTGATCTGGAACCACAAACCTACATTTCATGGTGTTTTCATGGTACTCTTGTGATTAGGGGGTTCGAAAGCTAAGACAGGCAGAATACCTGGAGAGACTGAGATTCCAGCCACTTATGGAAAGCAATGATCCATATCCGGCTGCTCTGGGACAAAAGAACAGCGGGCAGTCTGAGAGACTTCCTAACGGCAAGAGGGCTGCTAAAAGGGCAAAGACTGCACAGAGCTTATTGCTCAGGAGACAGGGCAGGTAGGCAAAATTGCCCAGGAGCACTCTGCCCAGCAGGTTAGGAACTTTCAGGATCTTCAGGAGCTCCAGCTCCTTCACTGGCTACAGAGCTCAAAGGACCCCCTCCGTGATACGCAGCCTACTGAGACTTTCTCCCGGCCAGCCCCACCTGGCTCACAAACCAGCAAACCCTACCCTGGCATTAGGCCAGCCAGAGGGAAGCCCCGTCTACAGCAACTACAAATGCAAGGCATAGAGGCTTATACCTGTGTCCCAGCCCACTGGTTCTGGCAGTGGAGACAGGCATAGCAGCTGGGAAGCAGGAAACAGCCCTTTCCTCCCCCCAGGCACCAATACCGCTCCCCTGCAACTTCCGACATTGCTTCAGGGGCTGAGCAGCTCCAGAGTGTAGAGCTTCTGGACATGAGAGGGCGCCATATACAAATATGAAATGCCAATGGTACCTGGTTCAAAGTAAAATTATGAAAACAACACCTGAGAAAGATTCAAATGAAAGCGACCATGAATCTGCCTGAAAGGGATTTCAAAATAAAAGTCATTAACATGCTCATGGAGGTACAGAAAAATATTCAAGAACTCAGGAATGAATTCCAGTCGGAGATCCAATCACTATGAACACAGTATCAGAAATGAAACATACAATGGAAAGTTTTAAAAGCAGATTAGATACGGTGGAGGAGATGATAAATGATATAGAAATTAGAGAAGAGGAATACAAAGAAACTGAGGCACAGAGGGAAAAAAGGATCTCTAAAAATGAAAGAATATTGAGAGAACTGTGTGACTAATCCAAATGGAACAATATTCGAATTATAGAGGTACCAGAAGAAGAAGAGAGAGAAAAAGGGACAGAAAGTGTCTTTGAGGAGTTAACTGCTGAAAGCTTCCCCAATCTGGGGGAGAACATAGTCTCTCAGGCCATGGAGGTGCAGAGATCTCCAAACACAAGG
The DNA here is from genome assembly GCA_032199065.1 of Smutsia gigantea. Lineage (NCBI taxonomy): Eukaryota > Metazoa > Chordata > Mammalia > Pholidota > Manidae > Smutsia > Smutsia gigantea. The sequence goes on along the minus strand of JAVSCE010016934.1, from coordinate 8,396 downwards.
GACCCAAGGAAGACAACATCAAGACATATAGTAATTAAAATGACAAAGATCAAGTATAAAGACAGACTACTAAAAGCAGCCAGAGAGAGAAATAAGATCACATACAAAGGAAAGCCCATCAGGCTATCATCAGACTTCTCAGCAGAAACTTTACAGGCCAGAAGGGAGTGGCATGATGTACTTAATGAAATGAAGCAGAAGGGCCTTGAACCAAGAATACTTTATCTGAGGGACTTCTGGGAAGATGGCGGCATGAGCAGGGCAGCAGAAATCTCCTCCCAACACTATATTTATCTACAAAAACACAGCAAATACATGTATTCCTAAAAGAGAGACCAGAATACACAGGAAAGCGCACAACGTGCAGCTACACCCGAGAGGACTCGGCACCCCAAGAGGCGGGTAAGATACAGAGCCGCGACCCGGCGGGACCCAAGCACTCCTCCACCCCAGCACACCGGCGGGAGGAGAGGATTCAGAGCCGGGAGGGAGTGGAGGTACACCCCGCGAAGTAGCCAGCCCTGGTGATCTGCGCAGGGAGCGCTGACCCACATTGCGCAGTGCAGTGGAGATCGGAGAGACAGAGGGGCAGGGTCTGAGCAGGAACGCGCCACGGTGCTTGCAGCGGGCTCACGGGAAGGGAAAAAAAAAAAGCACGCCTTCTTCAGCGTTCTTAAAGAGACAGGAGCCCAGCAGAGGGGCCGGATTGCCCCAGCACACTCAGCCCAGCAGGCTGGGAGTCCTGGGGAGTTTCAGATGCCTTAGCTGGCGACTGGGGAAGTGTAGCCATACTTACACTTTTCACTGAGATCAACAGCCTCCTATTCGTTCCCACCCCTGCCAGAGCGAAAAAGGGCCCTGTGGAGTGGCGCAGCCATGGCTGCGGAATAGTGGGGCAATAGCGCCACCTACAGCATTCCCACAGAATCTACTCCCAGGGGGCGTTTTTTTTATTTTGTTTTGTTTTGTTTTGTTTTCTGTTTTGCTTTTGTTTTTTCTTTTCTTTCTTTCTTCTTCTTTTTTCTCTTTTTAAAGTCTTAAAGAGCCCAGCTGATATACGTGGCAACTACCAGTGACCAATTCTATAGCCATGAAAAGACAGAGGAATATGGTTCAGACCAAAATCAACCAGACAACCCCAGAGAGGGAGCCTGAAGGGATGGAAATGCACAGTCTTCCTGAAAAAGAATTCAGAATAAAAGTCAACCATGCTGATGGACCTACAGAGAAATGTGCAAGAGCTGAGGGAGGAAGTGAGGGAAGTGAGCAAAGACAATGCAGAAATCAGACAAGCGATCGACGGGTTTAACAGCAGACTGGATAAGATGCAAGAGACTGTTAATGGAATAGAAATCAGAGAACAGGAACACAGAGAAGCTGAGGCAGAGAGAGATAAAAGGATTTCTAAGAATGAAAGAATATTAAGAGAACTGTGTGACCAATCCAAACGGAACAATATTCGCATTATAGGAGTACCAGTGGAAGAAGAGAGAGAAAAAGGGATAGAAAGTGTCTTTGAAGAAATAATTGCTGAAAACTTTCCCTCGCTGGGGAAGGAAGTAGTCTCGCAGTCCACCGAAGCTCATAGATCTCCCAACACAAGGGACCCAAGGAAGACAACACCAAGACACATAATAATTAAGATGGCAAAGATCAAAGATAAAGACAGGGTATTAAAGGCAGCTAGAGAGAGAAAAAAGATCACCTACAAAGGAAAACCCATCAGACTATCATCCGACTTCTCAACAGAAATCTTACAGGCCAGAAGAGAATGCCATGATATATTTAACGTTATGAAACAGAGGGCCTCGAACCAAGAATATTGTATCCAGCACGATTATCATTTAAATATGATGGAGGGATTAAACAACTTCCAGACAAACGAAAGTTGAGAGAGTTTGCCTCTCACAAACCACCACTACAGGATATCTTAAATGGACTACTCTAGATGGAAGCACACCTAAGGCTAAAAGATGTCACAAGAGAAAATAAAATCATAGCAAAGAAAGCAGAACATCCAAATACTAACTAAAGGCAAAGAATAAAACACCTATTATAGAAAGAATGGAGGAGGAGGAATAAGAAGGGAGAGAAATAAAGAAACATCAGACAGTGTTTACAATTACTTAACAAGAAAGTTAAGTTAGATTGTTAGATAGTAAAGAAGCAACCCTTGAACCCTTGGTAACCACGAATCTAAAGCCAGCAATGGCAATAAGTACATACCTATTAATAATCACCCTAAATGTAAATGGACTGAATGCACCAATCAAAAGACACAGAGTAACAGAATGGATAAAAAAGCAAGACCCATCTATATGCTGCCTACAAGAAACTCACCTCAAATCCAAAGATATACACAGACTAAAAGTGAAGGGATGGAAAAAGATATTTCATGCAAACAACAAAGAGAAAAAAGCAGGTGTTGCAGTACTTGTATCAGACAAAAGACTTCAAAACGAAGAAAGTAGCAAGAGATAAAGAAGAACATTACATAATGATAAAGGGGTCAGTCCAACAAAAAGATATAACCATTATAAATATATATGCACCCAACACAGGAGCGCCAGCATATGTGAGACAAATACTAACAGAATTAAAGGAGGAAATAGAAAGCAATGCATTCATTTTAGGAGACTTCAACACACCACTCACTCCAGACGACAGATCAACCAGACAGAAAATAAGTAAAGACACAGAGGCACTGAACAACACACTAGAACAGATGGACCTAACAGACATCTACAGAACTCTACACCCAAAAGCAACAGGATACACATTCTTCTCAAGTGCACATGGAACATTTTCCAGAATAGACCACATACTAGGCCACAAAAAGAACCTCACTAATTTCAAAAATATTGAAATCCTACCAACCAACTTCTCAGATCACCAAGGTATAAAACTAGAACTAAATTTGAGAAAGAAATCAAAAAGGCTCACAAATACATGGAGACTTAACAACACTCTCCTAATTAATCAATAGGTTAACGACCAAATCAAAACAGAAATCAAAGACTATATGGAGACTAATGACAACAACAACACAAAGCCACAACTTCTGTGGGACGCAGCAAAGGCAGTTCTAAGAGGAAAGTATATTGCAATCCAGGCCTATTTAAAGAAGGAAGAACATTCCCAAATGAATAGTCTAAAGACACAATTACTGAAATTGGAAAAAGAAGAACAAATGAGGCCCAAAGTCACCAGAAGGAGGGGCATAATAAAGATCAGAGAAGAAATAAATAAAATTGAGAAGAATAAAACAATAGAAAAAATCAATGAAACCAAGAGCTGGTTCTTTGAAAAAATAAACAAAATAGATAAACCCCTAGCCAGACTCATTAAGAGAAAAAGAGAATCTACACACATAAACACAATCAGAAATGAGAAAGGAAAAATCACGACAGACCCCACAGAAATACAAAGAATCATAAGAGAATATTATGAGAATCTATATGCTAACAAGCTGGAAAACATAGAAGAAATGGACAACTTCTTAGAAAAATACAACCTTCCAAGACTGACCAAGAAAGAAACAGAAAAACTAAACAGACCAATCACCAGCAACAAAATTGAATTGGTAATCAAAAACCAACCAAGAACAAAACCCCCGGGCCTGATGGATTCACCTCTGAATTCTACCAGACATATAGACAAGAAATAACACCGATTCTCCTTAAGTTTTCCAAAAAATAGAAGAGGAGGGAATACTTCCAAACTCATTCTATGAAGCCAGCATCACTCTAATACCAAAACCGGGCAAAGACCTCACCAAAAAAGAAAATTACAGACCAATATCCCTGATGAACGTAGATGCAAAAATACTCAACAAAATATTAGCAAACCGATTTCAAAACTACGTCAAGAGGATCTCTCAACAAAATGCGGATAGACAGCAAGTACCTCAACATCATAAAGGCTATATATGACAAACCCACAGCTAACATCATACTTAACGGCGAGACGCTGAAAGCTTTTCATCTAAGATCGGGAACAAGACACGGATGTCCACTCTCTCCACTGTTATTCAACATAGTACTGGAGGTCCTAGCCACAGCAATCAGACAAAACAAAGAAATACAAGGCATCCAGATTGGTAAAGAAGAAGTCAAATTGTCACTATTTGCCAATGACATGATACTGTACATAAAAAACCCTAAAGACTCCATTCCAAAACTACTAGAACTAATATCTGAATTCAGCAAAGTTGCAGGATACAAAATTAACACACACAAATCTGTTGCTTTCCTATACACTAATGATGAACTAACAGAAAGAGAAATCAGAAAAACAATTCCATTCACAATTGCATCAAAAAGAATAAAATACCTAGGAATAAACTTAACGAAGGAAGTGAAAGACCTGTACTCTGAAAACTACAAGAGACTCCTAGGAGACATTAAAGAGGACACTAACAAATGGAAATGCATCCCATGCTCTTGGCTAGGAAGAATAAATATTGTCAAAATGGCTATACTACCTAAAGCAATCTACAGATTCAATGAAATCCCTATCAAACTACCAACAGCTTTCTTCAATGAACTGGAACAAATAATTCTAAAATTCATATGGAACCACAAAAGACCCCGAATAGCCAAAGCAATCCTGAGAAGGAGGAATAAAACGGGGAATTACGCTCCCTGACTTCAAGCTCTACTACAAAGCCACAGTAATCAAGACAATTTGGTATTGGCACAAAAACAGTCCCACAGCCCAGTGGAACAGAATAGAAAATCCAAACATTAACCCAAACATATACAGTCAATTAATATTTGATAAAGGAGCCTAGGATATACAATGGGGAGATGACAGCTTCTTCAGCAGCTGGTGTTGGAAAAACTGGACAGCTACATGTAAGAGAATGAAACTGGACTACTGTCTAGCCCCATACACAAAGGTAAACTCAAGGTGGATCAAAGACCTGAACGTTAAGTCATGAAACCATAAAACTCTTAGAAAAAAACATAGGCAAAAATCTCTTGGACATAAACATGAGCAACTTCTTCATAAACATATCTCCCCGGGCAAGGGAAACAAAAGCAAAAATGAACAAGTGGGACTATATCAAGCTGAAAAGCTTCTGTACAGCAAAGGACACCATCAGTAGAACAAAAAGACATCCTACAGTATGGGAGAATATATTCATTAAAAAGGTATCTGATAAAGGGTTGACATCCAAAATATATAAAGAACTCATGCCCCTTAACAAACAGAAAGCAAATAATCCAATTAAGAAATGGGCAGAGGACATGAATAGACACTTCTCCAAAGAAGAAATTCAGATGGCCAACAGGCACATGAAAAGATGCTCCACATCGCTAATCATCAGAGAAATGCAGATTAAAACCACAATGAGATATCACTCACACCAGTGAGGATGGCCAACATCCAAAACACAAACAACAACAAATGTTGGCAAGGACGTGGAGAAAAGGGAACCCTCCTACACTGCTGGTGGGAATGCAAATTAGTTCACCCATTGTGGAAAGCAGTATGGAGGTTCCTCAAAAAACTCAAAATAGAAATACCATTTGACCCAGGAATTCCACTCCTAGGAATTTACCCTGAGAATGCAGCAGCCCAATTTGAAAAAGACAGATTTACCCCTATGTTTATTGCAGCACTATTTACAATAGCCAAGAAATGGAAGCAACCTAAGTGTCCATCAGTAAATGAATGGATAAAGAAGAAGTGGTACATATACACAATGGAATATTATTCAGCCATAAGAAGAAAACAAATCCTACCATTTGCAACAACATGGATGGAGCTAGAGGGTATTATGCTCAGTGAAATAAGCCAAGCCGAAAAAGACAAGTATCAAATGATTTCACCATATGTGGAGTATAAAACAAAGAAAAAAACTGAAGGAACAAAACAGCAGCAGACTCACAGAACCCAAGAACGGACTAATAGTTACCAAAGGGAAAGGACTGGGGAAAATGGGCGGGAAGGGAGGGATAAGAGGGAAAAAGGGGCATTACGATTAGCAGATGTAATGTTGGGGGGGCACGGGGAGGGCTGTACAACTCAGAGAAGACAAGTAGTGATTCTATAGCATCTCAATACGCTGACGGACAGTGACTGTAATGGGGTTGCTGGGGGGGACCTGATGAAGGGGTAGTTTAATAACCGTAATATTGCACATGTAATTGTAGATTAATGATAATAAAATAAATTATATTAAAAAAAGAATACTTTATCTGGCAAGGTTATCATTTACATTTGAAGGAGGGATTAAACAATTTACAGATAAGCCAAAGCTGAGAGAATTTACCTCTCACAAACCATCTCTACAGTGTATTTTGGAGGGACTGCTATAGATGGAAGTGTTCCTAAGGTTTAATAGCTGTCACCAGAGGTAATAAAACCACAGTAAAGAAAGTAGAACAGTTAATTACTAAGAAAATGCAAAATTAAATCAACTATCCCCAAAGTCAATCAAGGGATAGACAAAGAGTACAGAATATGATACCTAATATATAAAGAATGGAGGAGGAAGTAAAAGCAGGAGAAAAAAGAACCTTTGGATTGTGTTTGTAATACCATATTAAGTGAGTTAAGTTAGACTCTCAGATAGTAAGGAAGTTAAGCTTGAACCTTTGGGAACCACGAATCTAAAGCTTGCAATGGCAATAAGTACATACCTATCGATAATCACCCTAAATGGAAATGGAAATGGTCTGACTGCACCAATCAAAAGACATAGAGTCACTGAATGGATAAAAAAACAAGACCCATCTATATGCTGCCTACAAGAGATGCACTTTAAACCCGAAGACATACACAGACTAAAAGTGAAGGGATGGAAAAAGATATTTCATGAAACTAACAGGGAGAAAAAAGCAGTAATTGCAGTACTTGTATCAGACAAAATAGACTTCAAAACAAAGAAAGTCACAAGAGACAAAGAAGGACGTTACATAACGATAAAGAGGTCAATCCAACAAGAAGATATAACCATTATAAACATCTATGCACCCAACACAGGCGCTCCTACATATGTGAAACAAATACTAACAGAATTAAAAGGGGAAATAGAATGCAATACATTCGTTCTAGGAGGCTTCAACACTCCGCTCATTCCAAAGGACAGATCAACCAGACAGAAAATAAGCAGGGAGACAGAGGCACTGAACAACACATTAGAACAGATGGATCTAACTGACATCTACAGAACTCTACACCCAAAAGCAGCAGAATACACATTCTTCTCAAGTGCACATGGAACATTTTCAAGAATAGATCTTATCCTAGGCCACAAAAAGAGCCTCGGTAAATTGAAAAAGATTGAAATTGTACCAACCAGTTTCTCAGACCACAAAGGTTTGAAACTAGAAATAAATTATGCAAAGAAAACAAAAAATCCTACAAACACACGGAGGCTTCACAACATGCTCCTAAATAACCAATGAATCAATGACCAAATAAAAACAGAGATCAAGCAATGTATGGAGAGAAATGACAACAATAATTCAACACTGCAAAATCTGTGGGATGCAGTAAAGGCCATGCTAAGAGGAAAGTATATTGCAATACAGTCCTACCTCAGGAACGAAGAACAATCCCATATGAACAGTCTAAACTCACAATTAACGAAACAAGAAAAAGCAGAACAAATGAGGCCCAAAGTCAGAAGGAGGGACATAATAAAGATTAGAGCAGAAATAAATAAAATCGAGAAGAATAAAACAATAGAAAGAATCAATGAAAACAGGAGCTGGTGCAAGGATGGTACAGCATTAGAAAATTCATCAAGATCATCCATCACATCAACAAAAAGAAGAACAAACAACACATGATCATCTCCATAGATGTTGAAAAAGCATTTGACAAAATTCAACATCCATTCATGATAAAAACTCTCAACAAAATGGGTATAGAGGGCAAGTACCTCAACATGAGAAAGGCCACATATGACAAATCCACAGCCAACATTATACTTAACAGTGAGAAGTTGAAAGCTTTTCCTTTAAGATTGGGAATAAGACAAGGATGCCCACTCTCCCCACTTCTATTCAACATAGTACTGGAGGTCCTAGCCATGGCAATTAGACAACACAAAGAAATAAAAGACATCCAGATTGGTAAGGAAGAAGTGAAAATGTCCCTGTTTGCAGATGACATGATATTGTACCTAAAAAACCCTAAAGAATCCACTCCAAAACTACTAGATCTAATATCTGAGTTCAGCAAAGTTGCAGGATACAAAATTAATAATGCAGAAATCTGTGGCATTCCTATACACGAACAATGAACTAGTAGAAAGAGAAATCATGAAAACAATTCCATTCACAATTGCATCAAAAAGAATAAAATACCTAGGAATAAACCTAGCCAAGGAAGTGAAAGACCTATACTCTGAAAACTACAAGACACCCATGAGAGAAATT
>JAVSCE010016933.1:0-30652 GCA_032199065.1 Smutsia gigantea | reverse complement strand
TTTATTATGAATTATATTGGTTTCTTTTTTATTTAATTTGGTACACATGGTTTTCTGTTTATTGTTTCACTTTGTATTTTTGATTAGTTGATGTATATATTTGATTTTTTTAGTGAGTTTTGTCTCACTTTAAGATTTGGAAAGTATTGACCCCATAGATTTGAAAAAAAATTGTGTTTTATTTTGTTATTATTTTATATTAGGCTCCATCTGGAATTTATATTGATATGAGTATTATTTTACTATATCCCAACATGACAGTATTTATTTTCAGTGTCATTTAGTGAATAAACTTTACTTTCTCCACTGGTTTGTGATGACAGCATCAGTATGTTCAGATTCCCATAACCAGTATGCCAAAGCACCCATTATCCACATCCTGTTCTACTGGGTTTCATCAATCTTTTCAACTGAATGGTATGGTTGAGGGTAATTGCATTTCACTATTATTTAATTTGCATGGTCCTAACTGCTAGTGACATAAGTATCTTTTTACTCACTTGTTCTTTCAGGCAAGAAATATTTATTGAGTGACATGGCAAAAACAGAATTGACCAAGATCCTTCTTCATTGGGTAGAATACTTAAGTTTATTAAATAGCTTTCTCTCTTCTTTTGTGAATTAATCATTCACATATTTTAAATTTTTTTCTATTTTAAAATCTTTTTCTCACTACTTATTAAATCTTTGTATTCTAGAAATCTTGCCTTTTTCCTATGTTATGCAATGTTAATATTTCTCCCAGCCTTTGACATACAGAAGTTTAAAATTTTTAGGCAGCCAAATCTGTCAAATGGAGTCATATCTCATCTTGGCATATAACTAAATAACGTATCATAATATAATAATATAACATGGAAAACTACAACAGAATGATACAATGTGATACGATATGATGGAGCTTGAGAATATAATGAACACATGTGATTTCTCCCCTCCACTGAAAAGACAGAACAGTATAAATGACTTGCAACTATCTATGTCCTCAACCCCCAGGACATCCAAATGCTTTCTTATCTCCGCAGCACCATCTTGAATTTTTGTTTATCATTCACTTGTTCTTTTTTTTTTAAGATATGGTTGTTCTTTATTCTTCTTAGATTCTCTATTTGTGAAATTGCCTGCTCACTAAAACTTATTTGTAACCCCAAAACCAATACTTGAGGCATTTTTGCAGTCATGTGCAGAGTGATGAAAAATTTGAGTCATGTGATGTAAATATTCCCATCTGAAGCCGAACAAGGGGATGCTCTGCCCTCTTGTTTCAGCTCTCATAACTGTAAATGGTATCCTTTTTGCAGTCTATTTACCATCACCTTTTTTTGCATTTTTGTGCTCTTTAGTGGTGATTTTGCTGTTTAAAGTGGCCCCAAGCACAGTGCTCAAATGGTGTCTGGTGTTTCTAAGTGCAAGAAGACCACGATGTGCTTTACAGAGAACACAAGTATCTTAGATGACCTTTGTTCAGGCATGACTGGTGCTGTTGCTGTGAGTTCAAAGTTAATGAATCGACAATACATTACATCCAGAATAACGTAGAGGAAATTGGCTGATCTGTGTACAAGGCTGCTCTGGAAAGTGTGAAGTAATGTCTTTTATGGATGGTGAAGTTATGGAAAAGATGGAAAAATAGCTAAATTTGTGGATCCATGATATGATGCCTGATGAAATAAAAGCAGAGTACACAGCATCATTATGACGCTCAAAGACAACTAAATTTACAGTCACATTACCCAGGGTCAGGAAAATGTTAAACCCTTTGGATAGTGTTTCAATATAAAGAAATAGTGTATAAATTATTTGAAGAAATCTATATCAAATAAGTAGTCTTTAAATAAGCCCGGCAGAGAAAAGACAAGTGCCAAATGATTTCCCACATTTGTGGAGTATAACAACGAAGCAAACCTGAAGGAACAAAAGAGCAGCAGACTCACAGACTCCAAGAAGGAACTAGTGGTTACCAAAGGGGAGGGGTGGGGGAGGGCAGGTGGAGAGGGAGGGAGAAGGGGATTGAGGGGTATTTTGTTTAGTACACGTAGTGTGGGGGATCGTGGGGAAAACAGTGTAGCACAGAGAAGGCAAACAGTGAATCTGTGTCATCTTACTACACTGATGGACAGTGACTGGATTGGGGTATGAGTGGGGACTTGATAATATGGGTAGATATAGTTAACCACATTGTTTTTTCATGTGAAACCTTCATAACAGTGTATATCAATAATACCTTAATAAAAATTTTTTTAAAAAGACACTAAACCCACTTACCCTAGAAGAGTAGTCTTCAGCCTCAGTATGCATCAGAATTATATGGGAAAGGGGCCTTGCTCTGCCTGCTGAAACCCTAGGTAGCTGGGGATGTGGTCCAAAGTGCATTTTTTTAAAATGCTGTCCAGTTATCCTCTTGTGCAGTCAGGTTCAAAACCCCTGCTATATAGGTGTGTTAAAAACCCTCATGTACCAAATATTACAGTATTGTATATCTCCTGGTTCATAATTATTTGGTTTAATAGGCTGGTCTTATATAGGTTTTAGGAAATTATTAAAGTTTATTTAAAGTTAAAAACAAAACAAAACAAATAAGTAGTCTTTAAACAGAAGCACACATAGAAGGTTATGTATTGATCACTTGATGAAACATTGTGACCCGAGGCTTAAAGGAACCTGACCCTGTAACTCTCCTAGGAGCAATGGTTCAATATTTGCTAATTCAGTGTTTGTAGAAACTTTGTAGAACATAAATACAGGCATACCTTGTTTTATTGTACTTTGCTTTACTGCACTTCACAGATGTTGCATTTTTACAAATTGAAGGTCTGTGGCTATCCTGCATGGAGCAAGTCTGTCAGTGTGATTTTTCCATTTCTGTCTCTATCTCATAATTTTGTAATTCTTGCAATATTTCAAACATTTTCATTAGTATTATATTTGTTATGATGACCTATGATCAGTGATTTGGATGTTAATATTGTTAACTGTTTTGGGGCACCATGAACCATGCCCATATAAAATGGTGAACTTTATTGATAAATGTGTGTGTTCTCACTGTTCCACTGACTGGCTATTCCATCTTTCTTCCTTTCCTTGGGTCTCCCTATTTTCTGAGACACAATATTAAAATTAGGCCAATTAATAATCCTACAATGACCTCTAAGTGTCATGTGAAAGGAAGAATCAGTGCAGCAAACTTCATTATTGTCTTATTTTAAGAAAGTTGTTTAAACTTCAACAACCACTCTCCTGGTCAGTCAGCAGCCATCAACACCAAGGTAAGATCCTCTACCAGCAAAAAGATTACAACTCACTGACAGCTCAGATGCTACTTAGCATTTTTTAGCAATAAAGTACTTTTAAATTAAGGTATATACATATTTATTTGGAGTGGTGCTGCCTTTTTTTTTTGGTATCATTAATCAACAATTGCATGTGCTACATTATGGTCATTAAACTCCCCACTTGATCAGGTCCCCCCACCAACCCCATTACAGTCACTGTCCATCAGCGTAGTGAGATGCTACAGAGTCACTACTTGTCTTCTCTGGGTTGTACAACCCTCCCCGTGCCCCCCCAACATTACGTCTGCTAATCCTAATGCCCCTTTTTCCCCCTTATCCTTCCCTTCCCATCCATCCTCTCCAGTCCCTTTCCCTTTGGTAACTGTTAGTCCATTCTTGGGTTCTGTGAGTCTGCTGCTGTTTTGTTCCTTCAGTTTTTTTCTCTTTGCTCTTATGCTCCACATATGAGTGAAATCATTTGATACTTGTCTTTTTCGGCTTGGCTTATTTCACTGAGCATAATACCCTCTAGCTCCATCCATGCTGCTGTAAAATGGTAGGATTTGTTTTCTTCTTATGGCTGAATAATATTCCATTGTGTATATGTACCACCTCTTCTTTATCCATTCATCTACTGATGGACACTTAGGTTGCTTCCATTTCTTGGCTATTGTAAATAGTGCTCTGATAAACATACGGGTGCATATGTCTTTTTCAAACTGTGCTGCTGCATTCTTAGGGTAAATTCCTAGGAGTGGGATTCCTGGGTCAAATGGTATTACTAGTTTGAGTTTTTTGAGGAACCTCCATACTGCTTTCCACAATGATTGAACTAGTTTCCATTCCCACCAGCAGTGTAGGAGGGTTCCCCTTTCTCCACATCCTCGCCAACATTTGTTGTTGTTTGTGTTTTGGATGTTGGCCATCCTTACTGGTGTGAGGTGATATCTCATTGTGGTTTTAATTTGCATTTCTCTGATGATTAGCAATGTGGAGCATCTTTTCATGTGCCAGTTGCCCATCTGAATTTCTTCTTTGGAGAAATGTCTATTCATATCCTCTGCCATTTCTTAATTGGATTATTTACTTTTTGTTTGTTGAGGTGTGTGAGTTCTTTATATATTTTCGATGTCAACCCCTTATCGGACATGTCATTTATGAATATATTCTCCGAAACTGTAGGATGTCTTTTTGTTCTACTGATGGTGCCTTTGCTGTACAGAAGCTTGTCAGCTTAATAGAGTCCCAACTTGTTCATTTTTGCTTTTGTTTCCCTTGCCTGGGGAGATATGTTCATGAAGAAGTCGCTCATGTTTATGTCCAAGAGATTTTTGCCTATGTTTTTTCTAAGAGTTTTATGGTTTCATGACTTACATTCAGGTCTTTGATCCATTTGGAGTTGACTTTTGTGTATGGGGTTAGACAGTAATCCAGTTTCATTCTCTTACATGTAGCTGTCCAGTTTTTCCAACACCAGCTGCTGAAGAGGCTGTCATCTCCCAATTGTATATCCAAGGCTCCCTTATCAAATATTAATTGACTGTATATGTTTGGGTTAATGTTTGGATTTTCTATTCTGTTCCACTGGTCTGTGAGTCTGTTTTTGTGCCAATACCAAATTGTCTTGATTACTGTGGCTTTGTAGTAGAGCTTGAAGTCAGGGAGTGTAATTCCCCCTGTTTTATTCCTCCTTCTCAGGATTGCTTTGCTATTCGGGGTCTTTTGTGGTTCCATATGAATTTTAGAATTATTTGTTCCAGTTCATTGAAGAAAGCTGTTGGTAGTTTGATAGGGATTGCATTGAATCTGTAGATTGCTTTAGTAGTATAGCCATTTTGACAATATTTATTCTTCCTAGCCAAGAGCATGGGATGCATTTCCATTTGTTAGTGTCCTCTTTAATTTCTGTTAGGAGTGTCTTGTAGTTTTCAGAGTACAGGTCTTTCACTTCCTTCGTTAGGTTTATTCCTAGGTACTTTATTCTTTTTGATGCAATTGTGAATGGAATTGTTTTTCTGATTTCTTTCTGTTAGTTCATCATTAGTGTATAGGAAAGCAACAGATTTCTGTGTGTTAATTTTGTATCCTGCAACTTTGCTGAATTCAGATATTAGTTCTAGTAGTTTTGGAGTGGAGTCTTTAGGGTTTTCTATGTACAATATCATGTCATCTGCAAATAGTGACAATTTGACTTCTTCTTTACCAATCTGGATGCCTTGTATGTCTTTGTTTTGTCTGATTGCCGTGGCTAGGACCTCCAGTACTATGTTGAATAACAGTGGAGAGAGTGGGCATCCCTGTCTTGTTCCCAATCTTAGATGAAAAGCTTTCAGCTTCTCGCTGTTAAGTATGATGTTAGCTGTGGGTTTGTCATATATGGCCTTTATGATGTTGAGGTACTTGCTGTCTATACCCATTTTGTTGAGAGTTTTAATCATGAATGGATGCTGAATTTTGTCAAATGCTTTTTCAGCATCTATGGAGATGATCATGTGGTTTTTGTTCTTCTTTTTCTTGATCTGTGGATGATGTTGATGGATTTTCGAATGTTGTACCATCCTTGTATCCCTGGGATGAATCCCACTTGATCGTGGTGTATGATCCTCTGGTTGTATTTTTTAATTCGGTTTGCTAATATTTTGTTGAGTATTTTTGCATCCATGTTCATCAGGGATATTGATCTGTAGTTTTCTTTTTTGGTGAGGTCTTTGCCCGGTTTTGGTATTAGAGTGATGCTGGCTTCCTAGAATGAGTTTGGAAGTATTCCCTCCTCTTCTATTTTTTGGAAAACTTTAAGGAGAATGGGTGTTATTTCTTCTCTATATGTCTGGTAGAATTCAGAGGTGAATCCATCAGGTCCAGGTGTTTTGTTCTTGGGTAGTTTTTTGATTACTGATTCAATTTCGTTGCTGGTGATTGGTCTGTTTAGTTTTTCTGTTTCTTGCTTGGTCAGTCTTGGGAGGTTGTGTTTTTCTAAGAAATTGTCCATTTCTTCTAGGTTTTCCAGCTTGTTAGCATATAGATTCTCATAATAATCTCTTATAATTCTTTGTATTTCTGTGGGGTCTGTCGTTATTTTTCCTTTCTCAATTCTGATTCTGTTTATGTGTGTAGATTCTCTTTTTCTCTTAATGAGTCTGGCTAGGGGTTTATCTATTTTGTTTATTTTTTCAAAGAACCAGCTTTTTGTTTCATTTATTTTTTTCTGTTGTTTTATTCTTCTCAATTTTATTTATTTCTTCTCTGATCTTTATTATGTCCCTCCTTCTGGTGACTTTGGGCCTCATTTGTTCTTCTTTTTCCAGTTTCAGTCATTGTGTCTTTAGACTATTCATTTGGGAATGTTCTTCCTTCTTTAAATAGGCCTGGATTGCAGTATACTTTCCTCTTAGAATTGCCTTTGCTGCATCCCACAAAAGTTGTGGCTTTGTTTACCTGGGAGTCTTCATCTCTCCTTCATTTCTGAAGGATAACATTGCCAGATAGATTATTATTCGTTGAAAAGTTTTTTTTCTTTCAGCATTTTGAATATATCATCCCACTGTTTTCTGACCTGCAAGGTTTCTACTGAGAAACGTGTTATGAATCTTATGAGGTTCTCTTATAAGATTCAAGATTCTTCCTTTTGCTGCTTAAAAATCCCTCTTTGTTTTTTGATTTTTGATTATTTTATTATACTGTGTCTTTAAAAAGATCTCTTTATGTGAAATTTGTTTGACACGTGAGATTAATAAACCTGTATATCCAAATCTCTCCCCAGATTTGGAAAATTCATTCATTATTTCTTTAAATAATTTCTGACCACTTCTCCCTCTTTTCTCCTGGAACTCCAATAATTCACAAATTGGTTATTTTGATAGTATCCCACAGATCAAGTAGGCTTTCTTCACTCATTTCTGTTGTTTTCTTTGTTCTCCTATGTTGGATAATTTGAAAGTTCCATACTTCGATCTCATAGATTCTTTCTTCTGTTAGATCTATTCTGCTGTTGTCGCTCTCTATTGCATTTTTCATTTCATCCATTTTATTCTTCAACTCCAGAATTTCTGTTTGATCTTTTAATCATTCCTATCTCTTTGTTAAGCTCCTTATTTTGTTAATGAATTATTTTCCTCATTTGTTTGAACTGCCTTCCTGTGTTTTCTCATAGCTCACTGAGTTTCCTTAAGGATTTTGAATTATTTATCAGGTAAATCACAGATCTCTCTTTGGGGTTGGTTACTGGAAGATTATTGTGATCCTTTGTGGTGTAATATTTCCTTGATTTTTCATATTCCTTGAAGTTTTTTGTTGCTGTCTTAACATTTCAAGTAGCAGTTACCTCTTCCAGTTTTTACTTACAGCCTTCAAGAAAGGA
Organism: Smutsia gigantea; assembly: GCA_032199065.1. Taxonomy (NCBI): domain Eukaryota; kingdom Metazoa; phylum Chordata; class Mammalia; order Pholidota; family Manidae; genus Smutsia; species Smutsia gigantea. The sequence goes on along the minus strand of JAVSCE010016933.1, from coordinate 23,023 downwards.
ATACCTTCTGCCAGCCCTGTGGTATTCTGAGGCTGTCTCATACCTTCTTCTCCTCAGACCTGCTTGCTCCACACCTCTTGCTCCTTCTTGTGGCAGAACTCTTAAGTTTGTATATCTTCTCTGGATCCTGCTGTGCTCCAGGCTGGATGCTGACAGCTTCCTTTTTGTTTTCTCAAAAATGGCACTGAAGTTCAAGTCTGTGGTCTCTTTTTGGCTGCAGATTTGGGCCAGCTCTTTGTGTATGTTCACTAGCCATCCACCAATCTCTCTCTCACTGCCACAATTGGGAATGCTGGCCATGGGGTAGGGGTATTTAGGAATGAGGTGTTCTGAACACTGAAGGTGCTCATGGGCCTTTTGTGGATGTGTAGGGGTGAGGTGTTCCCATTGGCTCCTGGGTGGGCTTCTTGATGAAGTCTGTGATGTAGTTAATAAGACCTGAATGTTGTTAATGCCCTCTAAGAATATTATCTGCCACTCTCCCAGCATCTTCCTATTCCCTAGTCATGCAGCTCATGATTCTGCACTCTGGATAGTGTGAGAGATTAATCAGGCTCCTTTTCAGCATCTTTAACAGTTGGGGAAGCCAGGAGCTCACACATTCTCACTTTCCCCTATGAGAGAAATCACATGCCAAGAATGTCTCTCTTTGCCCTAAGCTGTGCCACCTTGGAGAATGGATGATGAAGGTAAAGTCAAGCCGTTCCTCTAATCCTCTCCAGTATGTCCAAAATCATATTTTTGTTCCAGTGGTGTGCTACAACTTTTCCTCTGGAAACCCGGACTTCCACAAAAGCTCTCCCATCTATGGGTGATTGTATAAGACAGGAATTTATGGGGGTTATTGGACAATGGCTGAAAAGAACTGGAGCTGGTTCACAGGCCATTGCAGAGTCCACAGCCAGGACCAAGGTCTTTATGCCTACTACCTGATGCACGGGTGGGTGAGACTCCATGGCCCCCTATTATACATTGCTGGATCCCGTAGTTCCCACAAAGGCTCTTTTATCTGTGCATGGACGCCAAATTATTTTTGTTGGAGGGAAAGAAAAAACAAAGATCATCTTACTTCACCATGATACTGGCACCAATCCTTGCCCATATTTTTTATGATGCTTTTTATCATACAGAAGTATTAATTTCATGTAGATGAATTTCTGACTACTATCATCTATTCATGTGTTGTTCTGTATCTTCTTGAAGAAATCATTCCCTACCTCTAGGTCATTTAATGGTCTTGTATATTATTGTTTAATAATTTTGAAGACGTGTTTTTATCATTTAAATCTCTAATCCATCTATAATTAATGCTTGTAATAGGTGAAAAATATAATTTTATTTTTAGATGGATGTTTGCTCAGCACCATTTATTGAGTAGCCTATCTTTTCTCCATTGACTTGTTTTAAACTCTTTCATATATCATTTCTATATATTTATGTGTCTTTATTATCTGGTTTCCCAATTCTATTCTAAAGACCTCTCTGTGAAAATAACAAGTTTTAAAAATATGTCTTAATATCTTTTAGGATGTTTCTCCCTACTTTATTGCTCTCTTATTGTCATCATTGCCATCATTGATATATTTTCCATCTTGCACTTCTTCTCCCCTCTTTTTTCTATTCTCTGAAAATGTTCATATGAATTTGGACTTTCTTTTCCTTTGCCTATACAGTAGATGTCATTACTGAAACTTTCTAGGCCTGTTTGGGTATTATTTTTTGTTTTTATTTGTTTTGTTCTCTTTTCTTGGTATTGCTTTCTATGAGATGCAATAGTTTCATTTCCCCTTATAATTCCAAATTTCCATCAAGCTTCCAATACCCTCTTTTGGACTTAAAACACTGAAAGTTTATGACTCCAGCCTACTCAGTGTTTTGTGATTCTGTTATGTTTCTGGTCCCCAAAGATATGTATTATATATTTTAGACTGGGCATGTCTATATTTTTGTTTTATTTTATCTGTCATTGCTTATGAATCGAATACATGTGTAAATGAATAAATTCCCAGAGCCATATTGACCAGAAGTTTCTATATATCTCTTTTATTTAGAAAAATACTATCCTTCTACAATATTGGTTGAATATCAGGAAACTATGGCCAACCATAAGGTCCCTTCTGTTAAAATATTATTTATCCCAGGAATAGGCACCTTTTAGACTAAACTGTGGGTATAAATGCATTTAATAAGCTGCTAATACCTTTGGTACATATGGAGAACCATGTACTTAAGAAAGGAGTGGGGAAAATACTCAGCAATAATTGACAGGATGCCAAGGAGAGCACATGAGAAAGAGCAAGTTGTTTGTCATCCTGTTATGATTTTCATTCTGTGTTTATTAAGTGATATCTTAAGAGAACAAGTTGATCATTCCCAAGAAGGGTTTCTTCATAAAAGAAAACTTTCCAGAATGATAGCAACAAGTCACATGAGAGTAAATCCAATATAATAACCAAAGTTCATAACCATCTAAGACACAAGAATTCCACCTTCAGGAACCTACTGTAAGTAAATATAGATGTGGAGTTCCGGGAAGATAGCGGCGTGAGCAGGGTGGGGGAAATCTCCTCCCAAAACCATATATATTTATGAAAATACAACAAATACAACTATTCCTAAAATAGAGACCAGAAGATACAGGACAGCCCTCGGCCTGCATCTACACCTGAGAGAACTCGGCACCCCACGAGGCAGGTAAGATACGTAGCCATGTCCCGGCGGGACCCGAGCACTCCCCCACCCCAGTGCATGGGCGGGAGGAGAGGATTCAGAGCTGGGAGGGAGTGGAAGTACAGGCCCAAGAAATAACCAGCCCTGGTGATCTGCGCAGGGAGTGCTGACACACATCACGAGGTGTATCAGAGATTGGAGAGGCAGAGGGTGCAGGATCTCAGCCTGGGAACGCACTGGGTACTCACAGCCGGCTCCCGGGACAAAAGAAAAGTGTGCGCTTTTTTTTAGCAGTCTTAAAGAGACAGGGGCCAAATGGAGGAACAGGATAGTTCCAGCACACTCGGCCCAGAAGGCTGGGAGTCCTGGGGAATTTCGGAATGCTTGGCTGGCGACTGGGAAAAAGTAGCCGCACTGAGACTTCCCACAGAGATCAACAGCCTCCCATTCGTTCCCGCCCCAGCCAGAGCTACAAAGGACCCTGCGGAGAGGCGTGGCCGTGGCTGCGGAATAGTGGAGTAACAGCGCCAACTACAGCACCCTCACAGAATCTACTCCTGGCAGACGTCTTTTTGTTTTTTTTCTTGTTTTTTTGTTCGTTTTTTGGTGTTTTTTCTTCTCACTTTTCCTTTCTTTCTTTTCTTTCTCTTCTCTTTCTCTTCTTCTTTTCTTTTTCTTTTTTAAACTCTTAAAGAGCCCAGCTGACATACGTGGCACCTACCAGCGACCACTTCTATCGCCATGAAAACCAGAGGAATATGGTACAAACAAAGCTTATCCAGATCCAGACACCAGAGAGGGACTCTAAAAGGATGGAAATGCACAATCTTCCTGAAAAAGAATTCAGAATAAAAGTCATAACCATACTGATGTTTCTACAGAGAAATATGCAAGAGCTGAGGGAGGAAGTTAGGGATGTGAGGAAAGACAATGCAGAAATGAGACAAGCCATTGATGGGCTTAGCAGCAGACTGGACGAGATGCAAGAGACTGTTAATGCAATAGAAATAAGAGAACAGGAATACAGAGCAGCTGAGGCAGAGAGAGATAAAAGGATCTCTAGGAATGAAAGAATATTAAGAGAACTGTGTGACCAGTCAAAACAGAACAATATTCGCATTATAGGAGTACCAGAAGAAGAAGAGAGAGAAAAAGGGATAGAAAGTGTCTTTGAAGAAATAACTGCTGAAGACTTACCCATGCTGGGGAAGGAAATAGGCTCGCAGTCCACGGTAGCCCACAGCTCTCCCAACACAAGGGACCCAAGGAAGACAACACCAAGACACATAATAATTAAAATGGCAAAGATCAAAGATAAGGACAGAGTATTAAAGGCAGCTAGAGAGAGAAAAAAGATCACCTACAAAGGAAAACCCATCAGACGTCTCAACAGAAACCTTACATGCCAGAAGAGAATGGCATGATATATTTAATGTTATGAAACAGAAGGCCGTTGAACCAAGGATATTGTACCCAGCACGATTATCATTTAAATATGACAGAGGGATTAAACAATTTCCAGAGAAGTGAAAACTGAAAGAGTTTGCCTCCCATAAACCACCTCTACAGGATATCTTAAATGGACTGCTCTAGAGGGAAGCACTCCTAAGGCTAAAAAGATGTCACCAGAGAAAATAAAATCATAGCAAAGAAAGCAGACCATCCAAATACTACCTAAAGGCAAAGAATAAAACACCTAGTATATAAAGAATGGAGGAGGAAGAATAAGAAGGGAGAGAAATAAAGAAACATCAGACTGTGTTTATAATAACTTAACAAGAAAGTTAAGTTAGATTGTCAGATACTAAAGAAGCAACACTTGAACGTTTGGTAACCACGAATCTAAAGCCAGCAATGGCAATAAGTACATATCTATCGATAATCACCCTAAATGTAAATGGACTGAATGCACCAATCTAAAGACACAGAGTAATAGAATGGATAAAAAAGCAAGACCCACCGATATGCTGCTTACAAGAGTCTCAACTCAAACCCAGAGATATACACAGACTAAAAGTGAAGGGATGGGAAAAGGTATTTCAAGCAAACAACAAGGAGAGAAAAGCATGTGTTGCAGTACTTGTATCAGACAAAATAGATTTCAAAATGAAGAAAGTAGCAAGAGATAAAGAAGGACATTAAAGAATGATAAAGGGGTCAGTCCAACAAGAGGATATAACCATTATAAATATATATGCACCCAACACAGTAGTGCCGGCATTTGTGAAACAAATACTAACAGAATTAAAGGAGGAAATAGACAGCAATGCATTCATTTTAGGAGGCTTCAACACACCACTCACTCCAAAGGACAGATCAACCAGACAGAAAATAAGTAAAGATACAGAGGCAATGAACAACACACTAGAACAGATGGACCTAACAGACATCTACAGAACTCTACACCCAAAAGCAACAGGATACACATTCTTCTCAAGTGCACATAGTACATTTTCCAGAATAGACCACATACTAGGCCACAAAAAAAACCTCAGTAAAGTCGAAAATATTGAAATTCTACCAACCAACTTCTCACATCACAAAGGTATAAAACTAGAGATAAATTTTAGAAAAAAAACAAAAAGGCTCACAAACGCATGGAGACTTAACAATATCCTCCTAATTAATCAATGGGTTAACGACCAAATCAAAACAGAAATCAAAGAATATATGGAGACTAATGACAACAACAGCACAAAGCCACAACTTCTGTGGGACGCAGCAAAGGCAGTTCTAAGAGGAAAGTACATTGCAATCCATGCCTATTTAAAGAAGGAAGAACTTTCCCAAATGAATAGTCTAAAGACACAATGACTGAACCTGGAAAAACAACAAATGAGACCCAAAGTCACCAGAAGGAGGGACATAATAAAGATCAGAGAAGAAATAAATAAAATTGAGAAGAATAAAACAATAGAAAAAATCAAGGAAACCAAGCGCTGGTTCTTTGAAAAAATAAGCAAAATAGATAAACCCCTAGCCAGACTTATTAAGAGAAAAAGAGAATCTACACACATAAATAGAATCAGAATTGAGAAAGGAAAAATAACGACAGACCCCAGAGAAATACAAAGAATGATAAGAGAATACTATGAGAATCTATATGCTAACAAGCTGAAAAACCTAGAAGAAATAGACAACTTCTTAGAAAAACACAACCTTCCAAGACCGATCAAGCAAGAAACAAAAACTAAACAGACCAATCACTAGCAATGAAATTGAATCAGTAATCAAAAAACTACCCAAGAACAAAACCCCCGGGACTGATGGATTCACCTCTGAATTCTACCAGACATATAGAGAAGAAATAATACCCATTCTCCTTAAAGTTTTCCAAAAAATAGAAGAGGAGGGAATACTTCCAAACTCATTCTATGAAGCCAGCATCACTCTAATACCAAAACCGGGCAAAGTCCTCACCAAAAAAGAAAATTACAGACCAATATCCCTGATGAACATGGATGCAAAAATACTCAACAAAATATTAGCAAACCGAATTCAAAAATATATCAAGAGGATCATACACCATGATCAAGTGGGATTCATTCCAGGGATGCAAGGATGGTACAACATTCAAAAATCCATCAACATCATCCACCACATCAACAAAAAGAAGAACAAAAACCACATGATCATCTCCATAGATGCTGAAAAAACATTTGACAAAATTCGGCATCCACTCATGATTAAAACTCTCAACAAAATGGGTATAGAGGGCAAGTACCTCAACATCATAAAGGCTATATATGACAAACCCACAGCCAGCATCATACTTAACAGCAAGAACTGAAAGCTTTTCATCTTAAGATCAGGAACAAGACAGGGATGCCCACTCTCTCCACTGTTATTCAACATAGTACTGGAGGTCCTAGCCAGGGCAATCATGCAAAAGAAAAAAATACAAGGCATCCAGATTGGTAAAGAAGAAGTCAAATTGTCACTATTTGCAGATGACATGATATTGTACATTAAAAACCCTAAAGACTCCACTCCAAAACTACTAGAAGTAATATCTGAATTCAGCAAAGTTGCAGGATACAAAATCAATACACAGAAATCTGTTGCTTTCTTATATACTAATGATGAGCTAGCAGAAAGAGAAATCAGAAAAACAATTCCATTCACAATTGAATCCAAAAGAATAAAATACCTAGGAATAAACCTAATGAAGTGAAAGACCGATACCTGAAAACTACAAAACACTCCTAAAAGAAATTAAAGAGGACACTAACAAATGGAAATGCATCCCATGCTCTTGGCTAGGAAGAATAAATATTGTCAAAATGGCTATACTACCTAAAGCAATGTACAGATTCAATGCCATCCCTATCAAACTACCAACAGCTTTCTTCAATGAACTGGAACAAATAATTCTCAAATTCATATGGAACCACAAAAGACCCCGAATAGCCAAAGCAATCCTGAGAAGGATTAATAAAACAGGGGGAATTATGCTCCCTGACTTCAAGCTCTACTACAAAGCCACAGTAATCAAGACAATTTGGTATTGGCACAAAAACAGACCCACAGACCAGTGGAACGGAATAGAAAATCCAAACATTAACCCAAACATATACAGTCAATTAATATATGATAAAGGAGCCTTGGATATACAATGGGGAGATGACAGCCTCTTCAGCAGCTAGTGTTGGAAAAACTGGACAGGTATATGTAAGAGAATGAAACTGGACTACTCTCTAACGCCATACACAAAGGTCATCTCCAAATGGATCAAAGACCTGAATGTAAGTCATGAAATCATAAAACTCTTAGAAAAAAACATAGGCAAAAATCTCTTGGACATAAACATGAGCGACTTCTTCATGAACATATCTCCCCAGGCAAGGGGAACAAAAGCCAAAATGAACAAGTGGGACTATTATCAAGCTGAAAAGCTTCTGTACAGCAAAGGACACCATCAGTAGAACAAAAAGACATCCTACAGTATGGGAGAATATATTCATAAATGTCATATCCAATAAGGGGTTGACATCCAAAATATATAAAGAACTCACACACCTCAACAAACAAAAAGCAAATAATCCAATTAAGAAATGTGCAGAGGACATGAATAAACACTTCTCCAAAGAAGAAATTCAGATGGGCAACAGGCACATGAAAAGATGCTCCACATCGCTAATCATCAGAGAAATGCAGATTAAAACCACAATGAGATATCATCCAAAACACAAACAACAACAAATGTTGGCAAGGATGTGGAGAAAGGGAAATGCTCCTACACTGCTGGTGAGAATGCAAATTAGTTCAACCATTGTGAAAAGCAGTATGGAGGTCACTCAAAAAACTCAAAATAGAAATACCATTTGACCCAGGAATCCCACTCCTAGGAATTTACCCTAAGAATGCAGCAGCCCAGTTTGAAAAAGACAGATGCACCCCTATGTTTATCGCAGCACTATTTACAATAGCCAAGAAATGGAAGCAACCTAAGTGTCCATCAGTAGATGAATGGATAAAGAAGAGGTGGCACATATACACAATGGAATATTATTCAGCCATAAGAAGAAAACAAATCCTACCATTTGCGACAACATGGATGGAGCTAGAGGGTATTATGCTCAGTGAAACAAGCCAAGCCGAAAAAGACAAGTATTAAATGATTTCACTCATATGTGGAGTATAAGAACAAAGAAAAAAAGTGAAGGAACAAAACAGCAGCAGACTCACAGAACCCAAGAACGGACTAATAGTTACCAAAGGGAAAGGGACTGGGGAGGATGTGTGGGAAGGGAGGGATAAGGGCGAAGAAAACGGGCATTACGATTAGCAGACATTATGTAGATGGGGCATGGGGAGGGCTGTACAACACAGAGAAGACAAGTAGTGATTCTAAAGCATCTCACTACGCTGATGGACAGTGACTGTAATGGGGTTGGTGGGGGGACCTGATGAAGGGGATAGTTTAGTAACCGTAATATTGCCCATGTAATTGTAGATTAATGATACCAAAATAAATTTTTTTAAAAAAGGACATAAAAATTAAAAAAAAGAAAAGTAAAAATAAATATAGATGTGACAACAAAAAAGATTTGGAAAAGATATCTGTCACGTCAGATATAAAAAATTAGAAACCATCTAAATGACTCAAAAGAGGGGATACATAAAACAAATCACAATGCACCCATGAGTATTTTTGAGTCCAAAAAAAGATACACCAAGAAAGCCTATTCAGATATTGTATATAAAGGGCAATTACAAAAATAGCAATAAAAATAACAGTAACAACAACTAACATTTATTGACCACCTGCTATGTGCCAGGGACTGTTCAAAGTGCTTTACATGTATTCATTTAAATCTCACAACTCCCCTTTGCGATAGGGAAAATCATTTTCCCCATTTTAAAACTGAGGAATCCGAGACTTACTGAAGTTACATGATTTGATTGGCATCATACAGCCAGTAATAGTAGGGCCATGATTCATGAATGTACATGTGTGTATGTCATGTGCTTGTGTGTGTGTGCATGTAACGTGGGAAAGATGACCGGAAGGAAATGCACCAAAATATTAAAAGATCATTATACTTAGTTGATTGTTTTGTTTTCCTCATATAGACATACACATGGTGGATGCGTATATGTCTGTGAATGTACATGTGTATATACCTATGTATATTTTCCATATTACCTATAGTGAGTATCGCTGTCCCTCATAATCAGAAATGAAAATTACTACAAATATTCCATGACCTTCACCTACCTGTTTCTTTGGCCCAAGATATAGGAAGGAATCTTTAGTGAAATCTCATTGTCTTTCTTAGGATGACAGTGAGGTCAAAAAAATAGTCATGATTGAATTTACCATAGATGTTATTAAACTTGCTGTTTTTCATAAGGTGCGTGCATGTGCATGCATATAGAAGCAACTAATGAATTTTAATTGAGCATTCCACATTTTGAATGTCATCCATGAGAATACAGCACTATAGTATGCTGCAGAAAAGCAACTTCTGAGCTTGAGAGATGAGACAGTAAGTAGCACTATAAATATAAAGATGAATTTGATAGACTAGAATTTAAATGAAATGTATTATGGTATGAAGTGAAGTGGAAACTAGTAATAGCACAATAAGACATAGGAGTGCTAAGGGCTTTGTGATGGGAGTTTGAACGTACATGATATTATTAAGGAGTAGCCCAGGTATAGTCCCCTGGTATATTCATACAATTACAAGGAATCATGCATCCTTACTCGCCCACTGTGTCCCATTTATCACATGAATATGCCTTTATAATATTACGCCAGGACAAAATAAAATGATGGGATGAGAAAGTCTGTGTTTTTCTCATCTCTTTAGTGTGTAATGTTCTGCAAATACTAGACTATTTTGTTATATTTAGAATTTCCAGCTCATTATAAAGGAGGTGTCTCCAAATGTTTGGATGAGATTATAGTGCTTCAGGGAAGAGAGTTGTGTCTTCAGAGAGGTGTTAGTCCTCTTGAGGATATTTTTTTCCGTGATGACAGTCAATCTACAATTTGTGAGAGTACCCTACCAAGACCAAGATGTCTTATTAATTCTTAAGCTGATGCTCTACAGAACTTACTAGGTGCCCAAGGTGTATGCCCTAACCCTTTATTACTTTCTAGGACTCATTTACACATTTCCATGTGCTTTCTCAACTGTATGAGGTGTTCTGAACTGCGTATTTCCTACTAGCACTCCACTAATACCTGCCCCACCATCTGGATAGACAGCCATTTACTTGCTTGGCCACCAGCTGGCCTATCATACTCACTGAGTTGATAAGAGGAGAATAAAAGTTGAGAAGTGTTGGCTATACATTAGCCTTTAGGACAGTGGTTCTCAGTTTGGGGAAAGAGTCCAATGACCTGGTTCAGAATCTGATGAAAGCAGTGGACCCTTCCCCCTCAAATGGTTTTGCATACATATATACCATGATTCACATAAAAATCTCACATTTCCTAAATTTCATGAAACCCATACTTTTGACTCCTTTAAAGTTTTCAGATTCTAGTTCTAAATCATCTGCTCAGAGTTCAAGTCCTTTCCCTTCAGTTTACCCCATAGAAGAATCCGATCTGCTATCATGGAATTCACTGTGATAAACTGGACTGTGGAGATAGAGGCTTGGGCTTTCATCATAAATGAATCTAGAATAGCAATATCCTGAAACAAAAGACTAAGATGAAGCCTGGAGAATAGATGACTATAAGGCCACTGGGTGTTTCTTACAGTTTAGTCAAGTTGTCTTGCTTCTTAAGTGGGTTTATCCCAGCTCCCCAGGGCCTAGGGTTGCATGGCTAAATCCCTAAGTGATAACATGTTTACCTCGGGTATCGGTATCCTGTGTTGATAAGCCCACGTATATGAGATGGCAGTAAATGGTTAGAGGAGAAATGGGAGTTTGAAATGTGCCCTCAGCACATCTATCTTATCATAGCAAAATTAACACCAGCCAACTAGGAAGAAGAAACTATGATGACAACAAAGTAAGTTTTCAAATCTCCTAGAAGATTCTTTCTTATATTGATTTTGGAGATACGGTTGTGCCAGAGCCGATTTATGCATATAAATTAAGGTATGGATCTCTGCTAATGCATATTGGCTACAATAGACTGAAATATGGCCAATGGGGTATGAACTTTAATTTTTCATTAAATGATTTAATTTTGGAGCAGCGCACCTCAATGAAAGGAATATGGACTTTGGAGTCAGACATAGCTGGGGTTGAATTCTAGCTCAGACACTCCCTGTGATCTCTTTTATATTACTCTCCATCAATGAGCCTGTTTTCTAATCTGTGAAAAGGGTATAAATAATACCTACTTCAGGGTCACTGTGAGAATTCAAAGTAGTTTAAAATTCCTAATTGTAGCTCTTAGTAAATAGTAGCTATATCTGATTATCCCCTTGGGACCAATGCTTGAGTGTGCCAGTATCATCCATTCAAGGTAATTACTCAAACCATTGCACATAGTGTGGTAGATCTTCCATTGCACATAGTGTGGTAGATCTTAATACCAGCATAAGAAGTCCATACTTTATTCCACAGACAATGGGGAGTCACTCATAAGATTTCTCTCTCCTAATTTTTTATGGGAATGAAAACAAAATAGAACAAGCTAATGCAAAACTATGAGAAATTGCTTCTTCAGTACTGCAAATTTAGATTGATTTAATTACATTCTGGAGGCCTCAAAACAGTCACTTTTCAAATGAATGATTAGCATTTCAGTGATGCTGCACTCTATTGCAGCTACAGTTTTCATTTTCAGAAAGGCATGTTGTGGACAATTAACTTACACCTAAGTGATGACATTTGTTCAGAAGTTGTCAGTATCATTCATGAAAATCTGAGCTGCAGTATTTGAAGAAAAGTGGACTAGAAAATGTGAAGCTTTACGTAAATCATAATTACTTCTAAAATAGGTGTTATAATTGCTGGAAACCTTCTTAGATGGTCCAGCTGGGGAAACAGAGGCCCAAATAAAGGAGAGGTGCATAGCAGGAGAATACCAGATTAGAGCACAGAAAACACACATGAATTTTCTAACACTGAGAAATGTAAGTGAAACGTCTGTGGGAGAGGAGTTTGTTCATTCACAAATATGTGAGTTCCTGCTTCTGCAGGGATGGAGGAGGTCGTTTATTCAATAAATGTGTGAGTCCTACTATGTACCAGGAAGCACACTGAATGAACAGATTAGACAAACCCTAGCCCTCGTGGAGGTTATAGACTAGAGTGAATCACAGTAAAAAATGTGCAAATGATTTATTTGATTTAATTACAATTCTGTAACTCTGATGCAGCAGGTGTACTGGGCCAAGAGAGAATATAAAAGGGTTTATCTAGTTGACGAAGTCAATACAAATTTCTACAAGTGAAAACAAATTTTTTAATTGTTTTAAGGCTGTGCTATCTAGGAAAAGAAATCTTATGGCTGTGGGAGTTTTTATATACCAAGTAACTCACGGTTTATTTGCATCCTTTAGAAAACCATGATCTTAATGTAAGGTGTCAATCAATAGATTGCCTTACTTGACTTTATATATTCACTATACAATTTCTTACTACACAAATGGGAAAATGATCCTCAGATTTCAGTTTCTGTTTCATTGGTTTGAAACTATTACCTTGACCAGGGAGTGATCTGTGCAGATCTAACCACTAGGGGTCGCCTTGGGCCAGGGCAGAAGCAAGATTACCTCAGTCTACATCTGTGGCTATAGTCAGCATGGATACAAAATAAAATTTAGGATTTGAGTTGGTCCCGGAAGAGTGGTAAGGTTGGGAATAAAAAGAGTTAAACATGAGAAGAACCTCAGTGATTTATTCCAATATTTGCAGAATCAGAGAGGAGAATATGTAGGAGGTTAATGGAGAATAACAGCTAAATCAGCTGGGCTGGAACACTGAGTATGTGAAGGATACTAATAGCACATAAAATAGGAAGCCTGGTTGGGATGAAATTGTTGAGAGTCTTAAGTACCTGGCTAAGGAGTTTTAATTTTATCATATTGGCAATTGGGAATCTGAAGATTTTAAAGAAGGAAATGTAAACAGGTAGCATGGTTTAGGAAGCTTTGGAATATCCCAATGAGACATGAAAGAATTGTTCGAAATGGCCCATCACTGCAATAGAGAAGGCAGAGAGCAGAGGAGGACTGGGAGAAAGCTGGGTTAGTTTATACACGCTCTGCACAAATAGTTTGATGGACCTGTGAGTGATCCATATGGAACATACACAATGCAGTTGGAAATGAAAAATTGGAGCCTAATAGAAAAGGTGAGCTATCCCAAAAGCAAATCAAGGAATATAAGCTTAGGTGCAATGCTTACAGCCTCAGGATAAGGCATAAGAACAGAAGCAGAGAGAACCCAGAATGAGCATTTGGCAAATTGCCAGCATTGAGTGTAGGATGTGGATGAAGCCATAGAGGAGGACACACAGAAAAAGTAGCCAAAGTAGTTCCGATTCTGCTGGAAAGTCAATGTTGGACCTGAGGCTGACAAACACCATTTTTGTAGGCTCTATAGAGTTAGGAATTGACAACAAAGAATAAAAGGCAGTGAAAAACAAGCTTTGTTCCCATGGCGTTGAGAGACATTGAACTTAGTTAACGAGATTTAACAACCACCAGATGGAGAGAAGAGCAATGAGGTTAAAAGATGGAGGAGCTGAGTCAGATGGACTGAGGATAGAACCCTGCTCTGCTCTGTGACCTTACACATCTTGATTCTATCTCCAGGCATCACCTTTCTCTTCAGTAAAGTATAGGTACTAATAATACCTCGTTGTGGGGTATCTGTGACTAAAACATGTGGTAATTCATATATGAAGTACGCAACCCAGCCCATAAGTGTATTAAGTGTATAAAGGGAATATGGCCCTTCTGTCTCTTGAAGATCTCTGAATAAAACCTCAAATGCAAGATTATGTTAGAATATGGCTTCATAAATAAAAGCTTCCTTAGAATTGATGAGCTTTCTGCTTTGCAAATGAGGGCTTTGCAAATTTTTGTTGTTTCTGTTGATAGATTTTGTCTCCCTTTGATTTGGTTTTTGGAAATATCGGGACTAGTTTTGAAACTCACACCTAGCCAGTAAGTTAACCCGACAGCTCTCACATTTGCTGCTGCTGCTTCATTTCCATGCTCCTGAGTTTGTATTTTTAAATTGATCTTACTGTTTTTAACTATTACTTATTGTGTACTGATTTTTTTCTGACACAGTATTATATGTGTATCCTCAAAACATCCTTGTAAGGTAAAATCATTAACCCTATTTAACAGGTAAGAAAATGAAAGTTCAGGGCAGTAGGGTAACTTCCAAAGTCACAAAATTAATACATGCAAGGGTAGAAATTTGAAACTACATCTCTCAGACATTATGTTTTTGCTGCTTCTCCTATGCTTGTTATGAGTCAAGAGAATAGATAAAGGAATAATATAAGAAAAAAAACATGATTTAAAAGTACACTTGAAAAAGGCATGGGTTTTAAATGGCTGTACGCATAAAATACGTGAACTCAAAGATATGGCTGCCAAAAACCTGGCATGTGGGACCCATTCAGTTCTTTATGGGCTGACTACATTTATTTGGGCATTACATTCCAGGTGGGGCACAGTCAAGCTATGTTCCAAAGAGGCTAACCAGATGGCAAAGAGAACTTAAGCCATGTTATATGAAGAAAAGACATGGTGCAGGTACCTTTACTGCTGCTACATTTCTGAACTGCTGAGGGATTAGACTTGCTTTACATGGTACACAAAGACAGAATTGGGACCTGTGACAGAAGTTACAGGGCAGAAGATTTGGCTTGACATAAAGATGGAATGTTCCAGTATTAAAGACTTTCCGTAAATACAATGAGGTGCATCAAGAGATAATAAACTTCAGGGCAATTTAAGTTTTTAAGAAGAGGTTGGAGAGCCACTTGGCAGGGGTATTGCAGAAATATTTCAAGTAGTGAGTAAGGGATAGACAGGCAGTCTTTCAGGACTCTCCAAACATAAGTTTGTCATTGTACAAAATGAAGATAACTGTATTGATCTATCCATATGTTCTCTGTCGCATGTTTCTGCGTTGTAAATGTCAGTTGGGATATGCAAACTAGTGGAGACTTCCAAAATCTCATTTAAAGCAGTAAAGCTTTATTTCTTCCACACAGTAGAGCTCTTTTGTGGATCAGCAGGAAATCTCTGTTCAGCCTAGTCACTCAGGGTGATGACTTCAGACGCTAAGTACCCAGAGTTAGGCCAGACTTGACAAGTGAAGGGTAAAGTCCTCCACAAGGCTGCCCTCACTTCTGACCAACTACCGAAAAGTTTGGGCATTCCCACTACCCCCTCAGGTTCAATAATTCATTAGAACAATTCACAGAATTCAGGAAAGCACTACACTTAATTTTATGGTTTTCTTATAGCAAAATGGATATAAATCAGAACCAGCCAAAACAAGAGACACATAGATCAAAGTCTAAGAGTATCCCAGATGTGAAGCTTCTGCAGCCTTCTCCTTGATGAGTTAGGACAGATCACCATCCCTGCACAGAATATTGGTTACCAGGGACACTCGCCCAAGGTTTGGTGTCAAAACTTTTCTTGGGGCTTTTTCTTGGGGTTTTATTCTGTAGGCCTGATTGACTGAATCATTGGTCATGAGATTGAATTCAGCCTCTCCTCCCTAGAGGTCAGTCTGATGTCCACCCTTAAATTACATGGCTGGTCCTTCTGGCAGCGCCAGCCTCCATCATGAGTTACTTCCTTAGTAAAAACTAGGGCTCAGCATGAGTTACCTTATTAGCATAAACTCTCAAGTGTGGCATGTTATATCATGAATAACAAAGACACTCGTAGCCTTAGGAGCTACACCCCAGGAACCAGAATGGTCTCACACTGGTGTTTAAATGCCCTGGCCCAGAAGTGGCATGTGACTTCTATTCACAGCTCATTGGTCCAAACTAGCCATATGACTTCACTCAACCACAAGGGGGCTACAAAATGCTTTCCTCTCATGGGACTGGAAGAAGAGAGTAAAAGAAATATTTGAATAATAGCCCTGAAATTTCACTGTATAAGTCCTTCAATTTGGCAATCATTTGCTTAGCATAATTGCATTTTACCAATATATTTTCATTCACATGTTAATTTTCTTACATGAATATAGTCTTTAAACGTAGCTAAATTATCATTATAATGAATGACCTTATTTGGAAGTTCATGATTATTTTTATAGGGTTAAGGGTTTTTTAATGATAGAAAGTGATTTCCATATAAAGCATCTGTGTTTGTCTTTTATTTCATTAACCACATTACCTTTAAATTTTGTATTGAAAGTAGAAATACCTAGCAGAGAATTGGACACTTAAAAATTTTTTTTGTTTCTTTGTGACATTTCAACAGAAATGATTTTAAAGGGTAAAATATAACCACTTTCTTAAATTAAAAACTTTGGCTTGAGAAACAAATATTTCTCTTTTATTTGCTAACTAATCTAGACTGTTATCTAGCTTGGTTTTGGTATCACAAATACTAAGTGGAATGAAGCAATCTTAAACTATTAGTCACAATGCCATGCAAACACACAGATAAGTAATTATTAATATGACTTCAGAAGGTAAGAGATTTTTCTTTTGCGAACTAGAGCTTATAAATAGATGAATCAAGTGGGAAACTCAAAAGCTGTATTCAAGACCATTCATCTGACATTCAAATGCTCAGTATATATAACCATTTCTGGATGATGTCAAGGACATCACATCTGTGGGCAAGAATGAAAAGAACTGAGAAGGGGAAAGATGATTATTTTAGAGAACAGACTCACTCTTGTTTAGAGACTAGTGAAATCTCCTCCTTTTCCCCATGCCCCAGGCCTATGTGAATAATTGGTGAGCATATTATTTCACATCAGTCATCACCTAATAAGATGGCACTTCTAGGATCCTCCTGAAATTGCGTCATACTTTCCCATCTACTCCTCTGCTACGAATGCAAAGAAGGAAATGCCTAACAGGCAGCATGGGAATTTACAGTTAATTTTGAAAAGTCTTACAATATTAGAAACTTTGACGGGAAATTTGGTCAAAAAGAAAGAAGACAGTCTCAAAATTAAACGGGCTATTCCAAGTCAAGAAAGAACATATGGAAGAGTTAAACAAGTTAACAACAAAAACAACAACAAAATTCCGAAGGGAGTCTGATCACCAGGCTTTAAATAGCAGTAATGAATATTAATGGTTTCTATAAAATGAGGGTCTAATACGTGTGAATTATATTCATTATCTCTAATGTTCCCAATAACAAGCAAAAATAAATGTTAGGATCCTTAATTTTAAGATGAGGAAATGGAGATTCCAAATAGAAAAACCACTTGATCAAAATAATGCTTACTGGATCCACCTTCCCATCCAAACAGTGGCTTGCTGGAGCTGATCCCTGTACTGGTGTGCAGGGATCAATTTTTAAATTTTCAGAGATTTTTCAAGCCATTATTTAAAAAATTATGTAAATCTACAAGCAAGTAAATTATATTTTAAAATGGTAATACTCAAAACTCATCAGTTCCTAAGTTATTTCACTATGTTTTATTATTATCTGAGTTCTTGAAGTTATTAGATCTCTGATATTTGTATGGTGGAAATAATACACAATGGCACACTCCTGTGCATCTCCTTCTAGCTCCCCATTCAGTGACATCATGTTGCTAGCTTGAAATCAATCATGTGGCAGTATTTACACCACAGAAATCAGGAAATGCTACAACCAGAGCTTGGTTTATTGTTCTGGTGTTTTTCTAGATTTAATAAAGTGATAGAGAAAGTGTTAATAACAGTGATTAAACTTAAAAGTGTTCCAGGCCTGTAGCCCTTACGTTGTGAATAGCAAATAAGTGAGGAAATATTCTTCCAGTATTCAAAGCCTATCATCCAATTTAGCAAAAATTCACTCACATCCTTGACAGAATGAGTGAAGTTTTGACATTCCTCTTTGATGTTTCATTTTCATGTTACTTCTTAACATAAATGAAAATAACAACTAACATTAAGGTCATAACTACATTAATTCACCAAGTGTGACCATTATATAAGACTTTGGCAAAAATCAACAAAAGCATTATGACAATAATTGACTATATAGAATTGACAATAAAGTACAAGAAAGAAGATTATATATTTTATTAGATAAAATGCATGCTGTGAAATCCTTAATACCATTAAAATTTAATATATATGTTTTATATATTAAAATTGGTTAAACATTTTCTAGCACACCAAAGCTTTTAACATATGATATTGTCAAAACTGAATAAAACTGCTTTTGCCAAAGTAACCAGTTCCGAGTTGCCAAATTCAATTTTTTTTATTGGATTTCTTTGTAGCATTTGGTACTTCAACAACTTTTCTTGTGTGTGAGCTATTCTTGGCTTCCAGCACCCACTCCTTCCTTGCTTTTATCACAGTTGAATCTAAGTCCCTTATTTTGATCTCTTTCTGTTTCCTACATCCTAAATATTGGTAGTCCAAGAAGTTCTAGGGTTTCTACTTTTGTAATATTCACTCTTTGGACAATCTCATCTACTCATAAGGTTTAAGAACATATGGTGTGATAACTTGCAAATCTGTATTTCTGGCCTAGATGTCTTCTTAACATTATATACAGGCAAATGTGTAAGATATCCCTAAGTGGATATCTTTTAGTAATTGCCATAAACTGAATGTTTGTGTCCCCCAAAATTCATGTTGAAACATAATCCTCAGTGTGATGAGTGACAAGGGTAGAGCCCTCGGATGGGATTAGTACTCTTATAAAAGAGGCCCCAAGGAGCAACTCCATCCTTTCTACCATGTGAGGACACAGCAAGAAGATGGCTCTCTATGGACCAGCAAGTTAGCCCTGACCAGACACTGAGTCAGACGGCACCTTGACCTTGGATTTTCCAGCCTTTAGAACTGTGATTTGTTTGTCTGTTGTTTATAAGCTGCCCAGTCTATGGTACTTTTATTGCAGCAGCCAGAATGGATTAAAACACAAATCTTGCACTAAATACAGACACAGCCTAATGCTTTCTCTTGCAAATGAGCTCCTGCTTTGTTATTTTCTAATCTGATTAAAAGCATTATGCAGCCACCCAAGGAATATGTGTCATCCTAGACTTCTCACTTAAGTTTAAATCATTTATGAAGTCCCTTTATCTAGTGCATCTCTTCTTTTTAAACCTTAAGCTAATGTTTTAGTTGGGCTCTAACCATCTGTTGTCTGGACTATAAAATAAGTTTCTGACTGTTCTCCTCACATGTATTTTTGCCCACCTACCATCAATCCAACTGCTACCAGAGTTGTATTTCTAAAATGCAAATGTAATTATATTATTCTTGTGCATGAAATTTTCCATAGTAATATTTTTCAGTCTTTTTCACTGTAACCTTATAGAAAGAGACACTTTGTTTATCAAGACCCAGTGTATATACCCACCACATATATGCACTGGTACCTGTGTGCACTGGCCCCCACACACACATACAGTTAAAACAAATGGGTACCAAGACAGCAGTTAACTTTATATGTTTACATCCTGCTATTAGGTACATATTTTTTAATTTTTTAAATGCTGGGTAACTTCAAGCCACTAAATATATTTTATGACCTACTAATGGAATGTGAACCATCAGTGTGTAAAATACAGAAGTAGAAGAAAAAAAGATCTGCATCCATAAAGCATGGCACAGAAAGGCTTTCATAACTAAAAGTAAAACTAGAAAATGTTTTTAAATTAATGGTAATGAAATATAGCATATCAAAATTTGTATGGTTCTGTCAATCCAAAGCTTTCTACAATAAAGTTTGTCAAAATTGTATTAGATATAGCTGAAGCAGTACTTAGAAATTTAAAGTAAAGGTGAGGCCTGACTAAAAACAGGCATGGGGAGGCTTTCTGGAATGATGGTAATGTTCTATACCTTAAAAGTTTAGGCTACACAGAGGTATGTATTTGCCAAAATTCAACAAATAGTACTTCTAATATTTATGCATTTTATTATATGCAAAATTTACCACTAAAGGAAGAAAAGGAACTATAAGGACATTTTCAACTATAATTAACTATATGCATGCTAAAGTATTTAGAAAACATTATACTAATATATACAAATGATTTTGATATGCAACGAAATCCAAAGATGCATTGAAGAGTAGATAGATTTGTGAGAAAGCAAGTATAGTAAAGTGTTAATGGTAGACTCTAGATGGTTGGGTATATGGGTTTTCATATTCAAACACTTGTAACTTTTTGATATGTTTGAAATGCTGCTTAGTAAAATGTTTAAAAAATTGTGCTGCGTGAAAGCATACAGACACAAAAAAGTACAGACTGTTAGATTCCACTGATACGATATTTAAGAACAGTCAGAACTATGGGGAGAAAAATGAGAACAGTGATTTACAAAAGGAATGGGAATTGAGTGCAAGGAGTAACAGGAAATATGCTGGGGTAACAGAAGTGCTCTCTGTGGTATAGGTATTTACAGGGACAGATATATTAGATGCATCGTATCTATACTTAAGATTGGTGCATTTCACTCTGTAAATTTTGACTAAACAAAAACAATAGTTTTTAAAAATAGGTTATGATATTGATATCAGACATGTTAATTCAGAGACGAGAATTAAACAGTACAATGGAGGATACTTCATAAGCAGAAAATGAACAACTAACAGTGTAGATGTTAGGTTATGAATTTTACGTACAAAATACAGCATCAAAATGTACGGTGTAATAGCACAGTAGAATAGAGTCTGACTCCACTGTTGTTTTACTGCTGAAAGTTTTCAAGGCCCACTCCTCCTCCTGCCTTACATGTGGGCAAGGTTATAAGAAGGTCTTGGTGCTGCCTTCTTTGGTGCTGGTGGGAAGTTCAAACCATGCAAGTTCTGGCACACGGGAGAGCTTCCCTTCAGCTCCACCCCCTATCCATGAGGAAAACCTCCAGCCAGTCTCCTTCCTCTGCCCTTTCAAGCCATTGGCAGACCTCCTCGGGAGCCACCTAGCCGTCTCTGGAAAGCCTTATTACATGAGTGATGAATCATGTCAGACTCTTTTGGTGCATGTGTGGTACATCAGTCACAACATTTGTACCAAATTTTGGGTGAGAGGGTCCATTCTGCTTCTGGGGAGTGACCACTTAAAACAGGGCATGCCCTGGAGATCATAGAGGTATCCTTTAATTTACCTCTTTTGCCTTTGAAATGTCATGTAAACAAATAAAACTTTTTACTTATTTTTTGCTACATAACAAAACATCCCATTATTTGGAGCTAGAAAACCAGTTTGTTATTTCTCACAGTTCTTAGTGTTGACTGCATTCAGGTGAGTGGTTCCCACTAAGTTGCCATTAAATGCCATGGACAGAATCCACTGAAGTCTTCTTCACTCACGTGTCTGGGTCCTGGGCTGGGTGGCTGGAAAACCTGGGAGCCACTGGTCTCTCCACATGGTTTAGGGTGTCCTCGCAGCACGTCATTCTCAGGCTAGTCACACTTACTGGTGTCTAGCTTCCAAGACACAGGAGATGGAAGCCACCGGGTCTGTTCCATGCTATGCCTGGAACTGGCACAGTGCCATTTCTGCAATATTTTATTGGTCAGAACAGTCCCAGATCTTGCCCATATTCAGGGGGGTGGAGATGCAGGCTGTTGCTTTTGATGGGAGAGTGGAAAAATCTCATTGCAGAAGAGCATAGGGCACGGGAGTTAGTGTCATGGCCACCTTAGGAAAATACTATCTTCCATAATGAGGATAAAGGACTGTTTTACATAACATAAAGTAGAGCTAACTGATGTATGTTGAGCTCTATAACCTAAATCAGTTTTCAGTTAACCTTACACTCTATTCCAATACACATAAAACATTCATGACACTGACCATACATAAAAATTCATACATTCACCAGAATTCACACAAACACAAAAGTCATAGCAGGGCAGACAACATTTTCTGATCATTATATATGATAAGTAATAGTTGTTGTTTATTACAAAACTAGACAAGCAAATAATTATCCCCTCTAGGAAATTAAAATGCAATAATAATTTTAAATCTTCTACTAAACAATTGATTCACAGAACAAATTACAACTAAAATGTTAGAGTCTCAGGAAATAACAAGGAAAATGTTATATATAGGAAACTAAGAGGTGAATCACAGCTTAGAGAAAAATTCATATGGAAATATTAGGATAGGCTTATGGCTATAACAAATGACCTGTATGTATAATGGCTCAAATACAGTAGAAGTGTATCTCTTACTCACATGAAAGTACAGTATGGGTGAAGAGTTTGCAGAGCTGCTCTCCTCCACACAGTCATTTGGAGTCCCTGGCTAATGGAGGTTCTGCCATATTAAATTTCTGGCTTACTGGGTTTCCCTAGGTGTCATCTCCACTCCATCCACCTAGAAGGACAAAAGTGCAGAAAAGAATGGAGAGTGTTTATTTCTTTTCTTTTTTTTAATGAGGCAGGACTTAAAATGGAACAGCTCACATTCCATTGGCTAGAACTCAGTCACATAGCTTCACTTAATTGCACGTCTAGGGAAGATGAGCTAAAGGAGCAGAATCAACATTTATGAATACAATCTTTTCATTTACAAATGTTATTGAGTTCCTAGTATTTGCCAGGACTTGTGCTAGGAATTTGGGAGTTAGTGATGACTGCAAGTGAGACATACCATACTCTTGTGAATCTTAGAGTCTAATGAGAAAACATGTAATTATAACAATATGTGAGTTATGACATATTTGCACAATGGAATCTTTTCATCAGTGGAAGCAAATGAATTAGAGCAGTATCAACATGTATACATCTTAAAA
>JAVSCE010016932.1:0-34618 GCA_032199065.1 Smutsia gigantea | reverse complement strand
ACTGCCTTCCCTGCGCCCCCCTATATTATGTGTGCTAATTGTAATGTCATTTATTCCCATTCCCCTCCATTCTCTCCCACCCTCCCCAGTCCCTTTCCCTTTTGTAACTGTTAATCCATTCTTGGCCTCTCTGAGTCTGCTGCTGTTTTGTTCCTTCAGATTTTTTGTTCTTATACTTCACAGATGAGTGAAGTCACTTGGTACTTGTCTTTCTCCACCTGGCTTATTTCACTGAGCATAATACCCTCTAGCTTCATCCATGCCGTTGCAAATGGTAGGATTTGTTTTCTTCTTATGTCTGAATAATATTCTATTGTGTAAATGTACCACATCTTCTTTATCAATTCAGCTACTGATGGACACTGAGATTGCCTCCATTCCTTGGCTATTGTAAATAGTGCTGCGATAAACATGGAGGTGCATATGTCTTTTTCAAACTGGGCTGTTGCATACTTAGGGTAAATTCCTAGGACCGGAATTCCACGGTCAAATGATATTTCTTTTTTTTAATTTTTTAAACAAAACTCCATACTGCTTTCCACAATGGTTGAACTTATTTGTATTCCCACCAGAAGTGTAGGAGGGTTCACCTTTCTCCAAATCCTCACCAAGGTTTGTTGTTTGTCTTTTGGATGGGGCCATCCTCACTGGTGTGAGGTGATATCTCATTGTGGTTTTAATTTGCATTTTTCTGATGATTAGAAATGTTGAGCATCTTTTCATGTGCCTGTTGGCCATCTGAATTTCTTCTTTGGAAAAGTGTCTGTTAAGATCGTCTGCCCATTTTTTAATCAGGTTATTTGTTTTCTGGGTGTTGAGGTGAGTTCTTTATATATTTTGGAGGTCATCCCCTTATCATTTATGAATATATTCTCCCATACTGTAGGATGCCTCTTTGTTCTACTGATGGTGTACTTTGCTGTACAGAAGCTTTTCAGTTTGATATAGTTTCACTTGTTCATTTTTGCTTTTGTTTCCCTTGTCCGAGGAGATATATTCATGAAAAAGTTGCTCATGTTTATATTCAAGAGAGTTTTGCCTAAGTTTTTTTCTAAGAGTCTCATGGTTTAATGACTTACATTCAGATCTTTGATCCATTTAGATTTGACTTTTCTATATGTGGATATACAATAGTCCAATTTCTTCTCTTGCACATAGCTGTCCAGTTTTGCCAACACCAGTTTTAGAAGAGGCTGTCATTTCCCCATTGTATGTCCAAGGCTCTGTTATCATATATTAATTGACCATATATTCTTAGGTTTATGTCTGGGCTTTTTCGTCTGTTCCATTGGTCTATGGGTCTGGTCATGTGCCAATACCAAATTGTTTTGATTACTGTGGCTTTGTAGTCAGGGAGCGTAATCCCCCCAACTTTATTCTTCCCTCTCAGGATTGCTTTGACTATTTAGGGTCTTTTGTGGTTCCATATGATTTTTAGAACTATTTTCTCTAGTTCATTGAAGAATGCTATTGGTATTTTGATAGGGATTGCATTGAATCTGTAGATTGCTTTCGGCCGAATGTCCATTTTGACAATATTAATTCTTCCTATCAACGAGCATGGTATTCTCTCATGATTGTCTTATAGTTTTCATTGTATAGGTCTTTCACTTCCACCATTAGGTTTATTCCTAGGTATTTTATTCTTTTGATGCAATTGTGATGGAATTGTTTTCCTGATTTATCTTTCTGCAACTTCATCGTTAGTGTATAGGAATGCAACAGATTTCTGTATATTAATTTTGTATGCTGCAAATTTGCTGAAGTCAGATATTAGTTCTAGTACTTTTGGTGTAGATTCTTCAGTGATTTTTATGTACAATATAATGTCATCTGCAAACTGACTGTTTTACTTCTTCTTTACCAATCTGGAGGTCTTTTATTTCTTTGTGTTGCCTGATTACCATGGCTAGGATCTCCAAGTACTATGTTGAATAAACGCAGGGAGAGTGGGCATCCTTGTCTTGTTCCCGATCTTAAAGGAAAAGTTTTCAGCTTCTCGCTGTTGAGTATGATGTTGGCTGTGGGTTTGTCATATTTGGCTTTTATTTAGTTCAGGTACTTCCCCTCTGTACCCATTATGTTGAGAGTTTTTATCATGAATGGATGTTGAATTTTGTTGAATCCTTTTTCAGCACATATGGAGATGATCATGTGATTTTTGTCCTTTTTGTGATGTTGTGGATGATGTTGATAGATTTTCGAATGTTGTAACATCCTTGCATCCCTGGGATGAATACCACTTGATTATGGTGTATGATCCTCTTGATGTATTTTTGAATTGTTTGCTAATATTTTGTTGAGTATTTTTGCATCTATGTTCATCAGGGATATTGGTCTGTAGTTTTCTTTTTTTGTGGTGTCTTTGCCTGGTTTTGGTATTAGAGTGATGCTGGCTTCATAGAATGAGTTTGGAAGTATTCACTTTTCTTCTATTTTTTGGAAAACTTTAAAGAAAATTAGTATGATGTCTTCTCTAAATATCTGATAAAATTCAGTGGTGAATCCATCTGGGCCAGGAATTTAGTTCTTGGGTAGTTATTTGATAACTGATTCAATATCATTGCTGGTAATTGGTCTGTTCAGATTTTCTGTTTCTTCCTTGGTCAGTCTTAGAAGATTGTATTTTTCTAGAAAGTTGTCCATTTCTTCTAGGTTATCCAGTTTGTTAGCATATGATTTTTCATAGTACTCTCTAATAATTATTTGTATTTCTATGGTGTCCATTGTGATTTTTCCTTTCTCATTTCTTATATGTGTAGATTCTGTTTTTTTCTTCATAAGTCTGGCTAGGGGTTTATCTATTTTGATTATTTTCTCAAAGAACCAGCTCCTGGTTTCATTAACTTCTTCTATTGTTTTATTCTTCTCAATTTTATTTATTTATTTTTTGATCTTTATTATAACCCTCCTTCTACTAACTTTAGGCCTCATTTGTTCTTCTTTCTCCAGTTTCAGTAATTGTGAATTTAGACTGTTCATTTGAGATTGTTCTTCCTTCTTTAAATAGGCCTAGATTGCTATATACTTTACACATAGAACTGCCTTCACTGCATCCCCCAGAAGTTGGGGCATTATTCTGTTGTTTTCATTTGTCTCCACATGTTGCTTGTTCTCTGTTTTAATTTGATCATTGATCCATTGAATATTTAGGAGCATGTTAACCTCCATGTGTTTGTGAGGTTTTTCCTTTTCTTAGTACAATTTATTTCTAGTTTCATACCTGTGTGATCTGATAATTTGTCATACAATTTCAATATTTTTGATTTTGCTGAGTTTTTTTTTTGTGGCCTAGTATGTCGTCTATTCTGGAAAATGTTTCATGTGCACTTGTGAAGAATGTGCATCATGCTGATTTTGGGTGGAGGGTTCTATAGATGTCTCTTAGGTCCATCTGTTCTATTGTGTTGTTCAATGCTTCTGTGTCCCTTCTTATTTTCTGTGTGGTTGATCTGTCCTTTGCAGTGAGTGCTGTGTTGAAGTCTCCTAAAATGAATGGATTGCATTCCATTTCCCACTTTAATTCAGTAGTATTTATTTCACATATGTAGGTGCTCCTCTGTTGGGTACATAGATATTTATAATGGTTATATCCTCTTGTTGGACTGACCCCTTTATCATTATGAAATGTCCTTCTTTGTCTCTTGTTACTTTTTTGTTCTGAAGTCTATTTTGTAGGATACAAGTACTGCAACATGTGCTTTTTTCTCCCTGTTGTTTGCATGAAGTATCTTTTTCCATCCCATCACTTTTAGTCTGTGTATGTCTTTGGGTTTGAAGTGAATCTCTTGTAAGCAGCATACAGATGGGCCTTGCTTTATTATCCATTCTGTAACTCTATGTCTTTGGTTGGTGCTTTCAGTCCAATTACATTTAGGGTGATTATCAATAGATATGGATTTTGCCATTGAAGGCTTTTGATTCATGGTTACCAAAGTTTCAAGGCAGCTTCTTTACTGTCTAGCAGTCCCTTTAAAATACACTGTAGGGATGGTTTTTGTTTGGTAAATTCCCTCAACTTTTGCTTGCCTGGGAATTGTTTAATCCCTTCTTCAAATTTAAATGACAATCTTGCTGGGTAGTGTATTCTTGGTTTGTGAACCTTCTGTTTCATTGCATTGAATATATCATTCCATCCCCTTGTGGCCTGTAAGAGTTTGGCTGAGAAGACTGATGATTGCCTAATGTGTTTTCCTTTGTATGTGATCTTTTCTCTCCCTCTGGCTGCTTTTAATACTCTGTCCTTGTCTTTGATATTTGCCATTTAATTATTATATGTCTTCATTTTGTCTTCCTCTGGTCTCTTGTGTTGGATGATCTGTGGACTTCAATGGCCTGAGAGGCTATTACCTTACCCAGGATGGGGAAGTTTTCAGCAATTATTTCATCAAAGACACTTTATTCCCCTTTTTCTTTTCTCTCTCTTCTTTTCTATAATGCCCCTATAATGCAAATATTGTTGCGTTTTGATTGGTCACACAGTTCTCTTAATATTTTTTCAGTCCTAGATTTCCTTTATTCTCTCTGCCTCAGCTTCTTTGTGTTAGTGTTCTCTAATTTCTATTCCTTTTACTGTCTCCCCTTCCTCATCTAATCTGCTTTTAAATCCCTTCATTGTTTGTTTCACTTCAGTTACTGTATTTTTTGAGGTATCTATCTCCCTCCTGAATTTGTCCCTTAGCTCTTGAATATTGTTCTTTTGTTCCATCAGCATGCTTTTATTTTGAATTTTTTTTCAATGAAAATTGGTGATTTTAGTGTCACCAAGCCCTCTTTCTGGTGTTTGAGGAATTTTGGATTGAACAAGGTTCTTCTGCCTTTTCATAGGTCTGGATCAATGGGAGTGATCATAGTCAAGTGGTGCATGTGTCAGGTGGGAAAACAAAGTCCCTTCCTGCTTGAAAATCACAGTGCCTGTCTCCACTGTCTTTTCTGGTTAACCTCATGCAGGAAGCAGCCTCTGTGTTACTCCACTAAGCTTCCATGGGCGGGGTAGTCCTTGGGATGGCCTAGGGTGATGGCAGGTGTCACAGGCAAGTGGTGTGTGTGTTTACTGGGAAGGAAAAGCCATTTTGTGCTTCCCGGTCAATGTGCCTGTCTTCGTTGTCTGAGCCAGTTAGCCATGTGCAGGGAGAAGCCTCTGCATTAAGCTGTGTAGTTGCTGTAGGTGGGGCTGCCCTCCAGCTGGTCTGCAGCAATGTTGGGGGCAGCGGGTTTGTGCACAGGTGTAGGTGGGGGGGAAGGATCGGCATGCTGCTTATTGTGGTGAGGAGCCTCGGGGCTGTGTTGCCAACCAGGAGGATAGGGTGCCTGAAGTTTCTCAAAGTTCCCAACCTGCTGGGATGTGTGCCAGGATGATTTTATCCACCTGGTCCTTCTCCTAAACCTTTGCCCCTTTAACAGTCTTCTGACTGTTGAGAAGTCTTTTAAAGTGCCTACTTTTCTTTTGTCCCAGTGCAGCTGGTTGTGGCAACCTGTTTGCAGTCTTAGTCTCTGACTTTGGTTTTAATCCCCTCTAATCTCAAGAGCACCAATGCAATGTGGGTCTGTGCTCCTGGGGTAGATTTCTAGGGCTGGGTATTTAGCAGTCCTGGTTTTCTACTCCTTCCCTGCTCTTATTCTTTTCCTCCTGCTGGTGAGGTGGGTTGGGGGGAGTACTTGGGTTCTGCCAGGTCACAGCTTTTTTACTTTACCCTTTCTTGTGAGAAGCTGAATTCTCCCAGACGTAGACTGGCTTGTGTACTGTTACTTCTAGTCACTGTTTTAGAAATAGTTGTATTTGCTGAATTTTCAAAATATATGTTTTTTTTTTTTAGCACATTTCCACCACACTTCTCATACCACCATCTTTTTTTCTCTCTATTTCCTAATTTCTTACTTTGGGTTTAGTTTGTTCTTCCTTTTTTAGTTTGTTACAATGGAGGATGAGGGAAATGATTACAGCCATTTTTTCTTACCTAAGAATCTAGTGCCCCATATTTCCCCTTAAATGCTCTTTTAGCAGAATCCCAGAAATTATGGCATGCTGTGTTTTAATTGAGCTAAAATATTGTTAATTTTCTCTTTGATTTCTTTAGTGACTTTTGAGGTTTTAGAAGATTGTATTTAATTTATAAATATTTGGAAATTTTCCAGGTATCTTTCTTTTGTTGATTTCTAATTTAATTCCATAATCATCAGAAAATATTCTTTGAATTACTTGAATCTTTTAAATTTTATTGAGAATGTTTCATGAGACATAATGTGGCCAATATTGTTACTATTTCTTGTGCACTTGAAGAAAATGTGTATATTGCTGCTCTTGGGCATAATATTCTATAAATGGTCAATTAGGTCATGATATTTAATATTGGTGTTCAGGTCTTCCATATCCTTGCTGTTTTTCTGTGTAGCTGTTTTATCAATTATGGAGAGAGGAAGATTGAAATATCTGAATATATTTATGCATTTTTTCCATATCTGCTTGTTTTATCAGTTTCCATGTAATGTAAAGCCTTATTATTAAATGTAAAAACACTTGGAATTTGTAAATCTTCTTATTGGATTGACTCCTCTATCACTATTAAATGACCTTCTTTGTTTGTAGTAGTATTTTCATTAACTCTATTTTGTCTGATTTTAATATAGCCACTTATGTTTTTATTTCAATAGTGTTAACATGATATACATTTCTTTAATGTTTTCTTTAACCTAATTTTGTTTATATTTGAGGTGCATTTCTGGTAGGCAGGATTTAGTTGCTTTAAAAATTCAATCTTGTTTTTTGATCCAATCTGACACTCTTAACCTTTTAATTAGGGTGCTGAGACCATTTATATTTAACATAAATGTTGTTATAATTGATTTTAAATCTTCCACCTTATAATTGTATTCCATTTGTTTCAATTTTTTTATTCTTTCTCATTTTAGAGTAACTACTTTTTATACTTTTATCTCCTTTGTAAGATTTTTAATTACAACTAATTATTGTACTTCAGTCCACAAGTGTTAATATCAGTTTTTATAGTATGCACCTTAAAATCATCACAATTTACTTTGAAGTCATATTTTACTAATTTCCTTATAATATAAAAATCTTATGGAAATGAACTTCACTTCTGCGCTCCCAGTTTTTTGCCTTTTTAATTATACATATAATAAACCAAAGAATACCTTGCTATTAATTTTGCTTTCAACACTCAATTAACTTTTTAAGAAATATAAATAATAAAACAGCTTATATATTTATTCATATAGTTATGATTTCCAATGCTCTTTGTTACTTTGTGTAGAATCAATATTTCTCTTTGATATAATTTCCTTCTGCCTGACAGACTTTCTTAACATATATTGTAAGTCTCTTGGTGACCAATTCTTTCAGATTTATGTGTGTAAAATGCTTTTATCTTGTCTTAACTTTTGAAATATATTTTTACTGGGTAAAGAATTCTAAGCTGATGTTTCTTTTTCCTTTCAATACTTAAACTATTTTACTTCACCTTATTTTAACGTGCACTGCTTTTCATGAACAATCTGCTGTTATCTTATTTTTGTTTCTCTGTATGTAACAGGTCTTTTTCCTATGGATGCTTTCAAAATATTCTCTTTCTTACTGGCATTTAGTAATTTGATTATACAGTGCCTTGTTGTAGTTTTATTCATATTTTTTGTGCTTCAGTTCACTGAGCACCTTGGATTTGTGGGTTTATAGTTTTTTTCAAATTTCGAAGATGTCCAGCCTTTATATATTCAGTATTTTTTTTCTTTCTACCACCCTTCTCTCTTCTTTCTTTCTAAGGTTGCAATTACATATATGTTTGGTCAGTCGAAATTGTTTCAGAGTTCAATGATGTTCTTTTCATTATTTTTAAAATTTTTTCAGCCTCTGTTTCATTTTGGATAGTATTTTTTACTGTGTTCAATTTTAATTAATATTCAACAATGCATAATATGTTATTAATGAATGTATATTTTCAGTATCACACATTGTATTTTTCATCTCTAAAATTTCAGTGTGGCATTTCACATGCATATACACATATACACACAAACAGTTTTTTCCTATGTCTCTGCTTAGCATGTTAAATCTTTCCTCTACCTTCTCAAACATATGGAATACAGTTATAATTATTGTTTTTGTATCTTGGCTACTTACATTATTTGTGTATCATTTCTGTATGAGTTTCCCTCTAATTGCTTGGGTTTCCCCTCCTGAATGTGAATTGTATTTTCTCGCTTTTTGAAGGCCTGATAGTTTTTCCTTGTATGTCAGACATTGGAATTTTTACCTTTTTGGATGTTGCATATATTAAATCCTTATTTACAAATTTGAGAGTTTTTTGTGTGACATGATTAGATAATATGGGAGTAGTTTTACCCCTTCAGATCTTGCTTTTAAGCTTTCTTATGCAGAATCAAAGTTACATTTACTCCACGGTTACATTTTCTCCACAACTGGTTAAAGACCCTTCCTATTAGTTTACCTGATGTCCCCTGAATTATGAGGTTTTCTGCTCTTTAGCAACAGGCCCTATTTTAAGACCTGTGTGATTTCCATGAACACCTTTCTCTAATTCGTTTAAGTGGTTCTTCCCCTGGACTTGGGTAGTTTTCTCATACACATACACTGGTCAGTATTCAACTGAATACTTAACAGGTAATACCTTAAGATTTCTGTTTCACTCTCTATGCATGTCTCTCCTCTTAACACTGTTCTGTGGACTCCATTTTGACTTACACAGACTACCAGCTTCTTACTCTCATCTCAGAGAGACTACGAGTCTTGGTCTGGTTTTTCCTCATGTGCAGTAAACTGAAAGCTTCCTTCCGACAGTAGTCTGGTGCATTCATGGTGTTATCTTGTCTGCTTTTCTAGTGCTTATAGGCAGAAAGGTTACCCTGTTACTCCATCTTGGCCAGAAGAAGAAGTCTTATACATTTTAATAAACAGATTTCTGCATTCTTAAGATAATGAATAACTAAAATGATAGCTGGTACCGAAGATAAGGAGCATGGGAATTGGAAATAGTCCACATAAAGCTGGCAAAACAATGAGGAAAATAAAGATCTAGGTTATTGAAGCAAAACTGACTAGAACTAAATTTTCAGCTTTTCAAATGTTTCCCTATATTTTGTTAATGTGAAATATCTCACTGAGTTAACACTATCTCACTTGTAAAACACTATTCTTTATCAAAATTTAGTACAGGAATAGAGAATTTCAAGTAAAGAAACAGATGTACTCAACATATTAGAACAGATGGACCTAACGGACATCTACAGAACACTCCATACAAAAGCAACAGGCTACACATCTTTCTCAAGTGCACATGGAACATTTTCAAGAATAGATCATATACATGGCCACAAAAATAATCTCAGTAAATTCAAAAAGATTGAAATTGTACGAACCAGCTTATCAGATCACAAAGGTATGAAACTAGAAATATATTACACAAAGAAAATGAAAAAGCCCACAAACACATGGATTCTTAATAACATGCTCCTAAATAATCAAAGGATGAATTACCAAATAAAGACAGAGATCAAGCAATTATGGAGAAAAATAACAACAATAATTCAACACCACAAAATATCTGGGATGAAGTGAAGGCCATGCTAAGAGCAAAGTATATTGCAATACAAGCCTACCTCAGGAGAGAAGAACAATCCCATATGAGAAGCCTAAACTCACAATTAATGACTCTAGAAAAATAAGAACAAATGAGTCCCAAAGTCAGTAGAAGGAGGGACATAATAAACATTAAAGCAGAAATAAATAAAATTGAGAAGAATAGAACAATAGAAAGAATCAATGAAAGCAGGAGCTGGTTACTTGAGAAAATAAAAATAATAGATAAACCCTTAGCCAGACTTATCAAGAAAAGAAAGAGAGTCTACACACATAAACAGAATCAGAAATGAGAAAGGAAAAATCACTATGGACACCACAGAAATACAAAGACTTATGAGAGAATACTATGAAAAATTATATTGTAACAAACTGGATAATCTAGAAGAAATAGACAAATTTCTAGAAAAATACAACCTTCCAAAGCTGACCCAGGAAGAAACAGAAAGTCTGAATATACCAATTACCAGCAAGGAAAATGAATTGGTAATCAAAAACTACCTAAGAACAAAACATCTGGATGAGATGGTTTCACTGCTGAATTTCATCAAACATTTAGTGAACACCTAATACCCATCCTCATTAAAGTTTTCCAAAAAGTGGAAGAGGAGGGAATACTCCCAAACTCATTCTATGAGGCCAACATCACTCTAACACCAAAACCAGGCAAAGACACCACAAAAAAGAATATTACAGACCAGTATCCCTGATGAACACAGATGCAAAAATACTCAACAAAATATTAGCAAACCAAATTCAAAAATACATCAAAAAGATCATCCAACAGGAATAAGTGTGATTCATATCAGGGATGCAAAGATGGTACAACATTCAAAAATCCATCAAAATTATCCACTAAATCAACAAAAAGAAGGACAAAAACCACATGATCATCTCCATAGATTCTGAAAAAGCATTCGACAAAATTCAACATACGTTCATGATAAAAAATCTTTAAAAAACGGGTATAGAGGGCAAGTACCTCAACATACGAAAGGCCATATATGACAAACCCACAGTGAACATTATACTTAACAGAAAGAAGCTAAAAGCTTTTCCTTTAAGATCGGGAACAAGACAAGGATGCCCACTCTTCCCACATTTATTCAACATAGTTCTGGAGGTCCTAGCCATGGCAATCAGACAATACAAAGAAATAAAAGGCATCCAGATTGGCAAGGAAGAAACTGTCCCTGTTTGCAGATGACATGATATTGTACATAAAAAACACTAAAGAATCTACTCCAATATTACTAGATCTAATATCTGAATTCAGCAAGTTGCAGGATACAAAACTAATACACAGAAATATATTGCATTACTATACACTAATGATTAACTAGCAGAAAGAGAAATCAGGAAAACAATTCCATTCACAATTGCATCAAAAAGAATGAAATACCTAGGAATAAACCTAACCAAGGAAGTGAAGGACTTATACTCTGAAAACTACAAGACATTCATGAGAGAAATTAAAGAAGAAACCAATAAATGGAAACACATCCCGTTCTCATGGATAGGAACAATTAATATTGTCACAATGGCCATCCTGCCTAAAGCAATCTACAGATTCAATTCAATCCCTACCAAAATACCAACATCATTCTTCAATGAAATAGAGCAAATTAGTTCTAAAATTCATATGGAGCTAAAAAGACCCCGAATAGCTAAAGCAATCCTGAGAAGGAAGAATAAAGCAGGGGGAATTATGCTCCCTGACTTCAAGCTCTACTACAAAGCAACAGTATTCGAGACAATTTGGTACTAGCACAAAAACAGACCCATAGACAAACAGAACATACTAAAGAGCCCAGATATAAACCGAAGCATATAAGGTTGATTAATATACAGTAAAGGAGCCATGGATACACAATGGGGAAATTATAGCCTCTTCAACAGCTGGTGTTGGAAATAACTGGACAGCTACATGTAAGAGAATGAAACTGGATTATTGTCTAATCCCATACACAAAAGTAAACTCGAAATGGATCAAAGACCTGAATGTAAGTCATGAAGCCATAAAACTCTTAGAAAAAAACAGGCAATATCTCTTGGACCTAAACATGAGCAACTTCTTCATGAACATATCTCCCTGGGCAAGGGAAACAAAAACAAAAATGAACAAGTGGGACTATATCAAACAAAAAGCTTCTGTACAGCAAAGGACACCAACAGTAGAAAAAAAAGACATCCTACAGTATGGGAGAATATATTCATAAACGACAAATCTGACAAGGGGTTGACATCCAAATTATATAAAGAGCTCATGCTCCTCATCAAAACAAAGCAAATAATCCAATTAAAAAATGGGCAGAGAAGCTGAACAAACACTTCTCCAAAGACGAAATTCAGATGGTCAACAGGCACATGAAAAGATGCTCCACATCCCTAATCATTAGGGAAATGCAAATTAAAACCACAATGAGAAATCACCTCACACCAGTTAGGATGGCTAACATCCAAAAGACAAACAACAAATGTTGGCGAGGATGTGGAGTAAGGGGAACTGTCCTACACTGCTGGTGGGAATGTAAACTAGTTCAACCATTGTGGAAAGCAGTCTTGAGGTTCCTCAAAAAGCTAAAAATAGAAATATCAGGTGACCCATGAATTCTACTCCTAGGAATTCACCTGAAGAATGCAGCAGCCCAGTTTGAAAAAGATATATGCACCCCTATGTTTATCACAGCACTATTTACAATAGCCAAGAAATGGAAACAACCTAAATGTCCATCAGTAGGTGAATGGATAAAGATTATGTGGTACATATACACAATGCAATATTTGTCAGCCATAAGAAGAAAACATTCCTACCATTTGCAACAACATGGATGGAGCTAGAGTGTATTATGCTCAGTGAAATAAGCCAGGCGGAGGAAGACAAGTATCAAATGATTTAACTCATTGGTGGAGTATAAAAACAAAGAAAAATATGAAGGAACAAAACAGCAGCAGACTCACAGAACCCAAATGGAAAGGGACTGGGAAGAATGGGTGTGAAGGGAGGGATAAGGGGGGAAAAGGGGCTTACAATTAGCACGTATAATGTAGGGGTAAGCGGGGGACACGAGTAAGGCAGTATAACACAGAGAAGACAAGTAGTGTTTCTATAGCATCTTACTATACTGATGGACAGTGACTGTAATGGGGTATTTGTTGGGGACTTGATAATGGGGGAGTCCAGTAACCATAATGTTGTTCATGTAATTGTACAATAATGATAGCAAAATTAAGAAAAGGTATCAGGGAAAAGGATGAATAGGTAGAGCATACGGGAATTTTAGGGCAGTGAAATGACTCTGCATGATACTATAGTGGTGGAAACATGTCATATACATTTGTTCAAAACCATAAAATGTACATCCTCAGAAATTAATCCTGATATAAACTATGGACTCTGGATGGCAATGGTGAGTCAATATCAGTTCACTAATTGGAAGCAGTGCACCACTCTGCTGAGGGATGTTGATGAGGGCAGCTCTGCATGTGTAGCGGCAGGAGCTACATGGAAAATCTCTGTTCCTTCCTATTAATGTTGCTGTGACTCTACAACTTCTTTAAAAATATAAATCATATTTTCTTACAAAGAAAAAGAATAGAGAATTTCAAAAGAAGATATTTCTTAGCTCAGTGTTAATTACCTGACCTACGGGTTACAGAATGTCCTCAGTCAACATACTTAAATAATTATTGCTGGGAAGGTATTAAAGACATTTTGTTCACCGTTTATTTATAAAACAAAGGCTTAGATCGTTCCATTTTGCACTCTGAAAATACTTCCATTACATAACATGCTGCTGTACTCAAGCTGTCAGTCATGTAAAATCATATATAATAGTTGCAAAAATGATTGTTCATCTCTGGGGAACCCTATGCTATTCACAAATAACTGTTTGAATGCAGAGAAAATACAGGCTCCTTTTAACCAGAAATAGTATTTCAATCGCACTTATTTAGACACACAGTATAGAAAAATTGTCTTGTGATTAATTTTTGTTAAACTAAATTTAAAGCTTATGCCAACAAATTTGGCATTTCATACTTCTGTGAAGAAAGAATGTAAAATGAGTCCATGTTTTAAAAAAGCAGGATAGCTTCCAGTGTAACAATCAACTGGTAACATATGCCACTGCTGCTACTAGGATTTTTAATCCTGTTAAACATTAATGTAGCATTTTTGCTTCTGTCACAATAAGGCAGCCATCTGTGTTTGAACCTGCTTGGAAACTGTGGATATGTTTACAGATGGGGAAGAGAGAAAACAAGACAAACAGGCAGGAAATTCAGGTTTATAGAACCGGCTTCTAAAGTCAAAATCTTTTAAAAACATTATTTAAGGAGTTTGATGGCTATATGAACAGTTTTGACCTGCAACTGGTTAAATGAAGCTACTGATTTTTATTTTTACATAAATAAGTACTCTTTGTACTAAAGAGCTCTTCTTTATCCATCTACATCTGAAGAGTAAAAAGAGTGTAATTTTGTCTGCAAACATTTTTTAAATATTTTATAAAGCAGGGTTTGCGATGCTTGCTTAACACTGAGTTTAAAATATTCAGAAGGAGGTAGTGTGAGTGCTTCAAAAGTTGCTAAAATTCAAGTGCAGTGAAAGCACATTTTAGAGACTTCTTTGAAAAGTCAATGATCCAAAATACAGAGAAATTGTAGCTGTTAACAGTGTTTACTAGTAAAAGAGTTCACTTAAACCCTAGGATGTTGAAATGTAGTTTTTGGATTGTTACTGAACTTTGCATAGTATATAACACACGAGGAAGCTCCTTCATATATTTTGCCTGAATTTATTTTACTTGAATAGAAATCAGTGTACTGTATTGAAAGAAATGTGCTACAGAGTTATAAAAGTCACAGAACCTAGGTTCTAGGCCTTAGCTTTCCTATCATACGAAAACATAAAATAATTTAATCACCATGAGCCTGTTTCTGCATTAAGAAAAGAAAGAAACTAGAGCAAACAAGTTGGTTTTCAAACTTTTTCCTTCACTACTTGAGTCCTTTAATGATATCTCACATAGAAGCACAATATGCAAGATCAATGAACTATAAGCTTCTCTTATGAAATGGAATCAGTGGCCCAGAAGCTCCTTCACCTCAGCATGCAAGAAGAAATAGATAGAAAATACATAAAGTTGATTGAGAAAAGTACATATTAATGGAGGAAACAGTAATTAATTCTTGGGGAAATATGTGTCTAATCATGAGTTCATAGAAAGGTACAATACCTATTAATGGGATGAAAAACACAGCATAAATTGTAAGGGGAAGAGAAGAATGAAAAGGATATTGATTAAGGCCTGAAAATAATATAAGAATAAAGAATAAAATATCAGTACAAAATTAATAACAAAACATGGAAGTGTTA
The DNA here is from genome assembly GCA_032199065.1 of Smutsia gigantea. NCBI lineage: Eukaryota > Metazoa > Chordata > Mammalia > Pholidota > Manidae > Smutsia > Smutsia gigantea. Next base: position 19,628 of record JAVSCE010016932.1, on the reverse strand, counting down.
TAGGATGAATTTTTTCTCCTCAGTCCTTGTCCCCACAACAACAAAGAATTGAAAGGCAAAGACACAATAATGAAGCAGAGCAAAAGTTTTATTTGTGTATACTCCAAGGGAGGAGTGGGCCAGTGTCAAGGCAAACAGTGGTCCTGAACTTTTAGTGGAGGGTCTATTTATCACCACCTAGCTAGGAGGCTCTTCTTTTGATTGACAGGGTGAGGTTATTTGATTGACAGCTTTATTTGAACATCCATTCCTTTTGGTGAGCATGTCTTTTCCCAAAATTCACACAAAAAAAGCCCATGGGTGGAGAGAACAAAACTGCAATTTTATTTTTATAAGATTATCAGGAGGTGTGGTTTTGTCAGTTCTTAGTTTTGTATTGTACCCACGTTAGTACCTGGTTGGGACCAGTTTAGCCTGGCCCTTATCGGCAGGGAGCTATCTCCCTGCAAAGCCTTTGTTTTCTTCAGGTGGGATTCCCTACCTGGGCAGTTTGAGCAGTTTTTTCCTTGAACCTTATCTTCCCATTTCCCAGTTGCTCATGTCCGCGAAATAACCAGCCCCAGTGATCTGCGCCGGGAATGCTGACACACATCGTGCAGTGCAATGGATACTGGATAAGCAGAAGGTGCAGGTTTTGAGCTGGGAACGTGCCCGGGTCCATGCACCCGGCGCTCCAGGAAAGAGAAAAGAGCACGCTGTCTTTAGCAGAGTTGGAGAGGCGGAGGGCCCAGTGAGGGAACAAGATCACCCGGCACACTCAGCATAGAGGGCTGGGAGTCCGCAGGAATTTCGGACCCCTTGGCTGGCAACTGGGAAAAGGTAGCCACACAGAAACTTTACACAGAGAACAACAGCCTCCAATTCATTCCCGCCCCAGCCAGAGCTACAAAGAGCAGCACGGCCGCAGCTATGGAATAGTGGAACAATAGCACCACGTACAGCATCCTTTCAGAATCAACTCTAGGTGGGCAGGATTTTTTTCTGCCCTTTCTTTCTTTTTTTCTCTTTTCTTTCTTTTCCTTCTTTTTTTGTTTGTTTTTGTTTTTGTTTCTGTTATAGTCTTAAAGAGCCCAGCTGACATATATGGCACCTACAAGCGACCACTTCTATCACCATGAAAAGACAGAGGAATATGGTACAGCAAAGATAACCCAGACCCAGACAACACCTGAGAGGGAACCTGAAGGGATAGAAATGCATATTCTTAATGAAAAAGAATTCAGAATAAAAGTCACAACCATGCTGACAGATCAACAGAGAAATATGCAAGAGCTGAGGGAGGAAGTGAGGGAAGTCAGGAAAGACAATGCAGAAATGAGACAAGCTACCGATGGGCTTAGCAGCAGGTTGGATGGACGCAAGAGACTGTTAATGGAATAGAAATCAGAGAACAGGAATAGAGCAGCTGAGGCAGAGAGAGATAAAAGCATCTGTAGGAATGAAAGAATATTTAGAGAACTGTGTGACCAATCCAAACAGAATAATCTTCGCATTATAGGAATACCAGAGGAAGAAGAGAGAGAAAAAGGGATAGAAAGTGTCTTTGAGGAAATATTTGCTGAAAACTTTCCCATGCTGGGGAAGGAAATAGTCTCCCAGTCCACGGAAGCCCACAGATCTCCTAACACAAGGGACCCAAGGAAGACAAAACCAAGACACATAATAACTGAAATGGCAAAGATCAAATATAAGGACAGAGTATTAAAGGCAGCTAGAGAAAGAAAAAAGATCACCTAGAAAGGAAAACCGATCAGATTATCATCAGACTTCTCAACAGAAACCTTAAAGGCCAGAAAACAATGGCAAGATATATTTAATGTAATGAAACAGAAGGGCCTTGAACCAAGAATATTGTATCCAGAACGATTATCATTTAAATATGCCAGAGGGATTAAACAATTTCCAGACAATTGAAAGCTGACAGAATTTGCCTCCCAAACGCCACCTTTACAGGACATCTTAAAGGAACTTCTCTAGAGGGAAGCACTCCTAAAGCTAAAAAGATGTCACCAGAGAAAATAAAATCATAGCAACAAAGCAGACCACCCAAATACTAACTAAAGGCAAAGAATAAAACACATAGTATATAAAGAATGGAGGAGGAAGAATAAGAAGGGAGATTAATAAGGAAACATCAGACTCTGGTTACAATAACTTAACAAGAAAGTTAAGTTAGATTGTGAGATAGTAAAGAAGCAACCCTTGAACAGTTGGTAACCACGAATCTAAAGCCAACAATGGCAATAAGTACATATCTATTGATAATCACACTAAATGTAAATGGACTGAATGCACCAATCAAAAGACACAGAGTAACAGAATAGATTAAAAAGGAAGACCCATCTATATACTGCTTAAAAGAGACTCAACTCAAACCCAAAGATATACACAGACTAAAAGTGAAAAGATAGAAAAAGATATTTCATGCAAACAACAAAGAGATAAAAGCAGGTGTTGCAGTACTTGTATTAGACAAAATAGACTTCAAAATGAAGAAAGTAGTAAGAGATAAAGAAGGACATTACATAATGATAAACGGGTCAATCCAACAAGAGGACATAACCATTATAAATATATACGCACCAAATACGGGAGTGCTGGCATATGTGAAACAAATACAAACAGAAGTAAAGGAGGAAATAGACAGCAATGCATTCACTTTAGGTGACTTCAACACACCATTCACTCCAAAGGACAGATAAACCAGACAGAAAATAAGTAAAGACACAGAGGCACTGAACAACACACTAAAACAGATGGACCTAACAGACATCTACAGAACTCTGTACCCAAAAGCAACAGCATACACATTCTTCTCAAGTGCACATGGAACATTTTCCAGAATAGACCACATACTAGGCAACAAAAAGAAACTCAGTAAAGTCAAAAATATTGAAATTCTACCAACAAACTTCTCAGATCATAAAGGTGTAAAGCTAGAACTAAATATTAGAAAGAAAGCAAAAAGGCTCACAAATACATGGAGACTTAACAATACGCTCCTATTTAATCAATGGGTTAACGACCAAATCAAAACAGAAATCAAAGAATATATGGAGACTAATGAAACAATAACACAAAGCCACAACTTCTGTGGGATGCAGGAAAGGCAGTTCTAAGAGGACATTATATTCCAACCCAGGCATATTTAAAGAAGGAAGAAGATTCCCAAATGAATAATCTAAAGACACAATTACTGAAATTGGAAAAAGAACAAATGAGGCCCAAAGTCATCAGAAGGAGGGATATAATAAAGATCAGAGAAGAAATAAATAAAATTGAGAAGAATAAAACAATAGAAAAAAATCAATGAAACAAAGAGCTGGTCTTTGAAAAAATAAACAAAATAGATAAACCCCTAGCCAGACTCATTAAGAGAAAAACAGAATCTACACACATAAACAGAATAAGAAATGAGAAAGGAAAAATAACAACAGACCCCATAGAAGTACAAAGAATTATAAGAGAATATTATGAGAATCTATAAGCTACAAGTTGGAAAAACTAGAAGAAATGGACAGCTTCTTAGAAAAAAAAACCTTCAAAAACTAACCAAACAAGAAACATAAAAACTAAACAGACCAATCACCAGCAATGAAATTGTATCAGTAATCAAAAAACTACCCAAGAACAAAACCCCCGGACCAGAGGGATTCACCTCTGAATTCTACCAGACATATAGAGAAGAAATAACACCCATTCTCCTTAAAGTTTTCCAAAAAATAGAAGAGGAGGAAATACTTCCAAACTCATTCTATGAAGCCAGCATCACTCTAACACCAAACCTGGTAAAGACTTCACCAAAAAAGAAAAATACAGACCAATATCCATGATGAACGTAGATGCAAAAATACTCAAAAACATATTAGCAAACCGAATTCAAAAATACATCAAGAGGATCATACACCATGATCAAGTGGGATTCATCTCAGGGAGGCAAGGATGGTACAACATTCAAAAACCCATCAACATCATCCACCACATCAACAAAAAGAAGAACAAAAACCACATGATCATCTCCATAGATGCTGAAAAAGCACTTGACAAATTCAGCATCCATTCATGGTTAAAACTCTCAACAAAATGGGTATAGACGGCAAGTACCTCAACATCAAAAGGCTATATACAACAAACCCAGAGCTAACATCATACTTAACAGCGAGAAGCTGAAAGCTTTTATCTAAGATTGGGAACAAGACGGTGATATCCACTCTCTCCACTGTTATTCAACATAGTACTGGAGGTCCTAGTCATGGCAATCTGACAAAACAAAGAAATACAAGGCATCCAGATTGGTAAAGAAGTCAAATTGTCACTATTTGCAGATGACATGATATTGTACATAAAAAACGCTAAAGACTCCACTCCAAAACTACTAAAACTAATATCTGAATAAGCAAAGTTGCAGGATACAAAGTTAACACACAGAAATCTGTTGCTATCCTATACACTAATGATGAACTAACAGAAAGACAAATCAGAAAAACAATTCCATTCACAATTGCATCAAAAAGAATTAAATACCTTAGGAAAAAACCTAATGTAGGAAGTGAAAAACCTATACTCTGAAAACTACAAAAACTCCTAAGAAAAATTAAAGAGAACACTAACAAATGGACATTCATCCCGTGCTCTTTGCTAGGTAGAATAAATATTGTCATAATGGCTATACTACCTAATGCAATCTATAGATTCAATGCATTCCCTATCAAAATACCAACAGCTTTCTTCAATGAAGTGGGACAAATAATTCTAAAATTCATATGGAACCACAAAAGACCCCGAATGGCGAAAGCAATCCTGAGAGGGAGGAATAAAACGGGGAATTATGCTAACTGACTTCAAGCTCTACTACAAAGTCACAATAATCAAGACAATTTGGTATTTTCACAAAAACAGAAACACAGAGCAGGGGAACAGAATAGAAATTCCAAACATTAACCCAAACATATACAGTCAACTAATATTTGATAAAGGAGCTTTGGATGTACAACAGGGTGATGACAGCCTCTTCAGCAGCTGGTTTTGGCAAAACTGGACAGTTACACGTAAGAGAATGAAAATGGACTAATGTCTAACCCCATACACAAAAGTCAACTCAAAATGGATCAACGACGTGAATGTATGTCATGAAACCATAAAACCTTTAGGAAAAAACATAGGCAAAAATTTCTCGGACATAAACATGAGCGACTTCTTTATGAACATATCTCCCTAAGCAAAGGAAACAAAAGCAAAAATGAACAAGTGGGACTATATCAAGCTGAAAAGCTTCTGTACAGCAAAGGACACCATCAACAGAACAAAAAGACATCCTACAGTACTTGAGAATATATTCATAAATGATGTATCCAATAAGGGGTTGACATCCAAAATATATAAATTCACGCACCTTAACAAACATAAAGTAAATAATGCAATTAAGAAATGGGCTGAGGACTTGAATAGACACTTCTCCAAAGAAGAAACTCCAATGGCCAACAGGCACATGAAAAGATGCTACACATTACTAATCATCAGAGAAATGCAGATTAAAATCTCAATGAGATATCACCTCACACCAGTGAGAATGGCCAACATCCAAACACAAACAACAACAAGTGTTGGTGAGGATGTGCAGAAAAGGGAACCCTCCTACACTACTGGTAGGAATGCAAATTAGTTCAACCATTGTGGAAAACAGTATGGAGGTTCCTCAAAAAACTCAAAATAGGAATACCATTTGATCCAGGAATCCCACTCCTAGGAATTTACACTAAGAACGCAGCAGCCAAACTTGAAAAAGACATATGCACCCCTATGTTTATTGCAGCACTATTTACAGTAGCCAAGAAATGGAAGCAACCTAAGTGTCCATCAGTACATGAATGGATAGAGAAGAGGTGGTACATATACAAAATGGAATATTATACAGCCATAAGAAGAAAACAAATCCAACCATTTGCAACATGGATGGAGCTAGAGAGTATTATGCTCAGAGAAATAAGCCAAGCCAAAAAGGACAAGTACCAAATGATTTCACTCATATTTGGAGTATAAGAACAACAACAAAAAAAAAAACTGAAGGAACAAAACAGCAGCATACTCACAGAACCCAAGAACAGACTAATAGTTACCAAAGGGAAAGGGACTGGGGAGGATGGGTGGGAAGGGAGGGACAAGGGGAAAAAGGGGCATTGCAATTAGCAGATGTAATGTTTGGGGGGCTTGGGGAGGGCTGGACAACTCAGAGAAGACAAGTAGTGACTCTATAGTATCTAACCATGCTGAAGGACAGTGACTGTAATGGGGTTGGTGGGGGGCACCTGATGAAGGGTGTAGTTTAATCACCATAATATTGCACATGTAATTGTAGATTAATTATACCAAATAAACTATGAAAAAAAAAGAAAGAAATGGTAAAATGAAAACCTCAGAAGTGAAAAATACAGTATCTCAAATGAATTTAGAACATATCAGTGCTGTAATGGTAGTAGGCAAATCAAAACTCTAGTATAAAGTTTAGAGAAAAAAGTATTAAAAATAACTATAGCTATAGTAATTTATTAATGGATACACAATGTAAAAGTATGCAATTTGTGACATGAAAAACATTAAAATGTTGTCGTGTTGTAAAAATATAGAGCTTTCATATTTATAATAGTCTAAAGTGATGAGAACTTAAGCTTACAAACTCTTGTTATCAGGTAAATAAAGAAAATTATAAATACAAGATGTATTACGTATACCTCACAGTAAACACAATGCAAAATCATATAGAAAATACACAAAAGATAAAGAGAAGAAAATAAAAAATATACTACTACATAATATCATTACATCACAAAATAAGAGAACAAGGCAGAAGGAAAGAAACAAGGAATTACAAAACGGCCAGAAAATAATTAGCAAATGGTGATAGTATGTGCATACCTATAGATAATTACTACAAATGTTAATGGACTAAATTCTCCAACGAAAGATATAGAGTGGCAGAAATGTATAAAGAATAGTAACAACTAAATGCCCCCTGCAATACACTCACTTCAGCTGTAAGGGCGCACATATGTTCAAAGTGAAGAGATGGAGAAAGATACATCTGTGCAAATGCTAAACAAAATAGAGCATGGATTGCTAAAATTATATCAGGTAAAATTGACTTTCAGTAAAAATCTTTCAAAAGACACAAAGGAAGTGACAGTGTAATGATAAATGATCATTTAATCAAGAGGATAGAGCAATTGTGAATATTTATGCAACCAACATCAAAGAACTTAAATATATAAAGCAAATATTAACAGAACTGAAAGGAAATAAAACAGCAATAGGATTTTAGTCTTTGTAGTTTGTTTTCTGTTTCTTAAATTTTGGTATCATTAATACACAATTACATGAGGAACATTGTGGTTACTACATTCCACCATTATCAACTTTCCACCACATACCCCATTATAGTCACTGTCCGTCAGTGTAGTAAGATGCTATAGAGTCACTACTTGTCTTCTCTGTGCTATACTTCCTTCCCTGTGCCCCCCTCACATTATGAGTGCTAATTTTAATGCCCCATATTCCCCTTCTACTTCCCTTCCCACCCTTCCTCCCAAGTCCCTTTCCCTTTGGTATCTTTTAGTCCATTCTCGGATTCTGTGAGTCTGCTGCTGTTTTTTTCTTTCATATTTTTCTTTGTTCTTATACTCCACACATGAGGGAAATCATTTGGCTCTTGCCCTTCTCTGCCTGGCTCATTTCAATGAGCATAATACCCTCTAGCTCCATCCATGATATTGCAATTGGTAGGATTTGTTTTCTTCTTATGGCTCAATTATATTCCATTGTGTATATGTACCACATTTTTATCCATTCATCTACTGATGGACAGTTAGGTTGCTTCCATTTCTTGGCCAGTATAAATAGTGCTGCAATAAACACAGGGGTGTGTATGTCTTTTTGAAACTGGGATCCTACATTCTGAGTGTAAATCCCCAGGAGTGGAATTTCTGAGTCAAATGGTATTTCTATTTTTAGTTTTATGAGGAACCTACATATTGCTTTCCACAATGGTTGAACTAATTTACTTTCCCACCAACATGTAGGAGGGTTCCCCTTTCTCCACATCCTCACCAGCATTTGTTGTCGTTTGTCTTTTGGATGTTGGCCATCCTAAAAGGTGTGAGGTGATATCCCATTGTGGTTTTAATTTACATTTCCCTGATAATTGGTGGTGTGAGGGAGAAGAAAAGATGCACCAAGAGTAGGGTGGCAGAAATCTCCTCCCAAAACCATATATATTTTGCAAATACAACTATTCCTAAAAGAGTGACCAGAACATACAGTACACCAGCCAGTCTACATCTTCAAGAACCCAATATCTCACAGAAAAGGGTAAGATATAAAGCCATGACCCAGCGGGACCCGAGCACCCCCACCTCAGCTCACCAGCAGGAGGAAAGGAATCAGAGCGGGAAGGGAGTGGGAGCACATGATTGCTAAATAACCATCCTTAGTAATATGCCCGGGGACCACAGACAGACACTGCATGGTGCTATGGATATTAGAGGAGCAGAAAAGCAAAATCCGAGATTCAGACTGTGAACAGTTTGCCACAGCGACCTGCCCTGGGACAAAAGAAAAGCAGATTCCTTAAAAGTCTTAAAGGGACAAGGGTTTAACAGTTGGACAAAACCATCCTAGCACATTCAGCCCAGCAGGCTGGGAACTTTAAAGAATGTCTGGTGCCCTAACCCCCTGGTTGGCAACACAGCTCTGAGACCTCTCACAGTGATAAGCAGGCTGCCATGCCTTCCTCCCCACTGGCACTGAAAGCAAATCATCTGACCTGCCATTGCTGCAGAACAGCCAGGGATCAGCCCCGCCTACAGCAATCACACAGCTTAACACAGAGGCTTCTCCCTGCATGGGGCTTAGAAGCACAGACCCAGAAGCTGCCCCCTGCACACGGTTAAACGGTACAGACAGAGGTGATGGGCGCAGAGCCCAGGAGGAAAGATTGGCTTTGTTCTCATGGTAGAACCCACGGCGCTCACCAGCAACACCCACCAGCTCCCTCAGCGATCCCGAGGGCTGCCCAGCCACAGCAGCTTAGGGGATTAACCCTGAGGCTGCTCCCTGGGTACGGTTGACTGGCACAGGCAGAGGAGACAGGTGAAGAGACAGAGAGGTAAGAAGGGCCACTGTTCTCATGACAGAACACAGGCCATTTGCCGGCGACACCCGCCAGAACCCTAGGCCATCCTGTGGGCTACCCTGCCAATGGCAGCTTACAGGATTAACCCAGACACTGATCCCTGTGTGCAGTTAACTGGCACAGAGAGCAGAGAAAGACAAGGAGACTATCAAGCAGGAAAGGACTTTGTTCTCCCAACTGACACAGGACCACTCACCAGTGACCACTCCTATCACCATGAAAAGGCAGAAGAAACTCGTTCAATCAAAAATCACTCAAACACCAGAGAGAGGGCTTGGTGAGACTGAAATCACCAATCTTCCTGGAAAAGAATTCAAAATAAAAGTCAAGCTTGCTGATGGAGCTACAGAGAAATATTCAAGAAATAAGGGATGAATTCAGGAGGGAGATAAAAGAAATGAAACAAACAATGGAAGTATTTAAGAGCAGACTGGATGAGGTGGAAGAGACTGTTAATGGAATAGAAATAAGAGAACAGGAATACAGAGAAGCTAAGGTAAAGAGTGATAAAAGGATCTCTAGGAATGAAAGAATATTAAGAGAACTGTGTGTCCAATCCAAATGGAACAATATTCACATTATAGGGGTATCAGAAGAAGAAGAGAGAGAAAAAAATGATAGAAAGTGTCTTTGAAGAAATAATTGCTGAAAACTTTACCAATCTGGGAAAGGAAATAGTCTCTCAGTCCATGGAAGTCCACAAATTTCCCAACACAAGGGACCCAAAGAGGACAAAACCAAAACATACAATAATTAAAATGGCAAAGATCAAAGACAAGGACAGAGTATTAAAAGCAGCCAGAGAGAGAGAAAAAGATCACCTACAAGTAGAACCCATTAGGCTATCATCAGACTTCTCAGCAGAAACCTTACAGGCCAGAAGATGATGGAGTGATATATTCAATGCAACGAAACAGAAGGCCCTTGAACCAAGAATACTGTATCTAGCAAGATTATCATTTAAATTTGAGGGAGGAATTCAACAATTCCCACATAAGCAAAAGTTGTAGGATTTTAACTCCACACGCCATCTCTACAGTGCATTTTAAAGGTACTGATCCAGATACAAGTATGCCTAGGGCTAAATAGCTGTCACCAGAGAAAATAAAACCACAGCAAAGGAAGTAGACCAACTAAATACTAACTGAATACAAAATAAAATCAGCTTCCCACAAAATCAGTCAAGGGAAACACAAAAAATACAGAATAAAACACCTAATATTTAAAGAATGGAGGAAGAAGAAAAAGAAGTGAGAGAAATAAAGAATCATCAGACTTTGTTTATAACAGCATAATAATTAAGTTAAGTTAGATGGCTAGATAGTAAAGAAACTTCCCTTGAATCTTTGGTAACCACATATCCAAAGCCTGCAATGGCAATAAATACATACTAATCAATAATCACCCTAAATGTAAATGGACTGAATGCAAAAAGCAAAAGACACAGAGATATACAATGGACACAAAAGCAAGACCCATCTACATGCTGCCTAAAAGAGACTCACTTCAAACCCAAAGACATATACAGACTAAAAGTGATGGGATGAAAAAAAATATTTCATGCAAACAATAGGGAGATAAAAGCAGGTGTTGCAGTACTTCAATCAGAAAAAGGAGACTTCAAAACAAAGAGAGTAACAAGAGACAAAAGAGGACATTACATAATGATAAAGGGGTCAGTCCAACAATAGGATATAACCATTATAAATATCTACGCACCCAACACAGGAGCACCTACATATGTGAAACAAATACTAACAGAAACAAAAGGGGGAAATAGAATGCAATGCATTCATTTAAGGGGACTTCAACACACCACTCACTCCAAGGGACAGATAAACCAGACAAAAAATAAGTAAGGACACAGAGGTGTTGAACAACACATTAGAAAAGTTGGACCTAAGAGATATCTATAGAACATTCCACCCAAAAGCAGCAGGATACACATTCTTCTCAAGTGCATATGGAACATTTTCCATAATAGACCACATACTAGGCCACAAAAGGATCCTCAGTAAATTCAAAAAGACTGACATTCTACCATCCAACCTGTCAGATAACAAAGGTATAAAACTAGAAATAAATTGTACAAAGAAAACAAAAGGGTCACAAACATATGCAGGCTTAACAACATGCTCCTAAATAATCAATGGATCAATGACCAAACTAAAACAGAGGTCAAGCAATATATGGAGACAAATGAAAAGAACAGCACAATGCCCCAACCTCTGTGGAATGCAGTGAAGGCAGTTTTAACAGGAAAGTATAAACCAATCCAGGCCTATGTAAAGAAGGAAGAAGAATCCCAAATGAATAGCCTAAATTCACAATTACTGAAACAGAAAAAAGAACAAATGAGGCCCAAAGTCAACAGAAGGAGGGAGATAATAAAGATCAGGGAAGAAATAATTAAAATTGAGAGGAATAAAACAAGAAAAAGTTAATGAAACCAAGGGCTGTTTCTTTGAGAAAATAAACAAAATAGATAAACACCTAGCCAGACTTATTAAGAAAAAAGGAGAATCTACATACATAATCAGAAATGAGAAAGGAAAAATCACTATGGAGACCACAGAAATACAAAGAATTATTATAGAATACTGTGAAAATCTATGCACTAACAAACTGGATAACCTAGAAGAAATGGACAATTTCTAGAAAAATACAACATTCTAAGACTGACCCAGGAAGAAACAGAGAATCTGAACAGACCAATCACCAGGAATTAAATTGAATCGGTAATCTAAAAACTACCCGAGAAAAAGTCCCCTGGACCTGATGGATTCAGCACTGAATTTTATCAGACAGTTAGAGAAGACATAATACCCATTTTCCTTAAGGTTTGCAAGCAATAGAAGAGGAAGTAATACATCCAAACTCATTCTATGAAGCCAGCATCACTCTAGTACCAAAACCAAGCAAAGACAACACAAAAAAGAAAACTAAAGGCCAATATCCCTGAAGAAAACAGATGCAAAACTCCTCAACAAAATATTAGCAAACCAAATGCAAAAATACATCAGGAGGATCATACACCATGATCAACTGGGATTCATCTCCGGGATGCAAGGATGTTACAACATTAGAAAATCTATCATCATCCACCACATCACCAAAAAGAAGGAGAAAAACCACATGATCATCTCCATAGATGCTGAAAAAGCATTTGACAAAATTCAACACCCATTCATAATAAAAACTCTCAGCAAAATGGTATAGAGGGCAAGTACCTCAACATCATAAAGGCCATATATGACAAACCCACAGCCAACATCATACTTAACAGCAAAAAGCTGAAAGCTTTTCATCTAAGATCAGGAGCAAGACAAGAATGCCCACTCTCCCTGCTTTTATTCAACATAGTACTTGGAGATCCTAGCCACGGCAATCAGACAACACAAAGAAATAAAAGACATACAAATTGGTAAGGAAAAAGTCAAACTGTCACTGTTTGCAGGGGACATAATACTGTACATAAAAAAAACCTAAAGAATCTACTCCAAAACTATTAGAACTAATATCTGGATCCAGCAAACTTACAGAATACAAAATTAATACACAAAAATATGTTGTATTCCTATACACTAATGATGAACTAGCAGAAAGAGATATCAGGAAAACAATTCCATTCACAATTGCATAAAAAGAATAAAATACCCAGGAATAAACCTAATGGAGGAAGTGAAAGACCTATACTCTGAAAACTACAAGACACTCTTAAGAGAAGTTAAAGAGGACATGGATAAATGGAAATTCATCCCATGCTCTTGAACAGGAAGAATTAATATTGTCTAAATAGCCATCTTGCCTAAAGAAATTTACAGATTTAATGCAGTCCCTATCAGAAAATTTTGTACTGGCACAAGAACAGACCCATAGACAAGTGGAACAGAATAGAGAGTCCAGATATTAACCCAAGCATTTATGGTCAATTAATATGTGATAAAGTAGCCATGGACATACAATGGGCTATTGACAGCCTCTTCAAGAGCTGGTGTTGGTAAAAATGGACAGCTACATGTAAGAAAAGGAAACTGGATCATTGTCTAACCCCCATACACAAAAGTAAATTTGAAATGTATTAAAGACCTGCATGTAATTCATGAAACCATAAAAATTTTAGAATAAAACATAGGCAAAAATCTCTTGGACATAAACATGAGCAACTTCTTCACAAATATATATCCCCTGGCAAGGGAAACAAAAATAAAAATGAACAAGTGGCACTATATCAAACTAAAAAGCTTCTGTACATCAAATGACACCATCAGTAGAACAAAAAGGCATCCTACAGTATGGGAGAATATATCATAAATGACATATCTGATAAGGCGTTGACATCCAAAATATACAAAGAGCTCATGCACCTCAACAAACGAAAAGCAAATAATCCTATTAAAAAATGGGCAGAGGATCTGAACATACTCTTCTCCAAAGAAGAAATTCAGATGGCCAACCGGCACATGAAAAGATGCTCCATATCTCTAATAATCATAGAAATGCAAATTAAAACCACCATGAGATATCACCTCACACCAGTTAGGGTGGCTACCATCCAAAAGACAAACAACAACGAATGTTGGTGAGGATGTGGAGAAAGGGGAAACCTCCTACACTGCTGGTGGTAATGTAAATTAGTTCAACCATTCTGGAAAGTAGTATGAAGGTTCCTCAAAAAATTAAAAATAGAAACACCATTTGACCTGGAATTCAACTCGTAGGAATTCGCCCTAAGAATGAAAGATCCAAGTTTCAAAAAGACATATACACCCCTATATTTATCCAGCACTATTTACAATAGCCAAGGAATGGAAGCAACCTATGTGTCCATCAGTAAATGAATGGATAAAGAAGGTGTGGTACATATACACAATGGAATATTATTCAGCCGTAAGAGGAAAACAAATCCTACCAATTGCAACAACATGGATTGAGCTAGAAGGTATTATGCTCAGTGAAATAAGCCAGGTGAAGAAAGGTAAGTATCAAATGATTTCACTCATCTGTGGAGTATAAGAACAAAGAAACATCTGAAGGAACATAACAGCAGCAGACTCACAGAATCCAAGAACGGACTAACAGATACCAAAGGGAAAGGGACTGGGGAGGAAGGGTGGAAAGGGAGGTAGAAGGGGAATAAGAGGCATTACAATTAGCACTCATAATGTGGGGGGGGCACAGGGAAGGCAGTATAGCACAGAGGAGACAAGTAGTAACTCTATAGCATCTTACTAAGCTGATAGACAGTGATTGTAATGGGATATGTGGTGGGGACTTGATAATGGGGGGTGTCTAGTAACCACAATGTTCCTCATGTAACTGTATATTAATGATACAAAAATAAAAAATAAATAAATAATTAAAAATAAAGCTGAGACTGTTTTAAAGCCTTGAGCAATAATTTTAATATCTTAAAATTAAGAAATATACAATATAATCCATGAACCAAAGAAGATATTAAAAGGAAAATGATCAGCTATCTGAAAAAAAGAATGAAAAAGATATTTCCCCCAAAATACATTTATAACTTAATCAAATCTATAATTAGAGAAAGGTTTCTCTTTCATGACCTTCATTGTTCTTCTTTTTAAATTTTTAAGTCATGGAGTTTTCAAATACATATGAAAGTAGGAAAAATATATGATAAGCCCCACATACACATCACTAAGCTTCAGCTATTACCAATATTTTGCCAATATCTTTTCATCTATTCTGTTTATTTTATTAATAGAATAAATTCAATGGAAGCCTAATAAATCACATTACTTCAACCATAAATATTTTGATTATTCATTTCTCAGGGTTAACATTTTATACATTCAGAATATGATTGAATAATTCCTTGTAGCATTTTATAAATATTTCTTTTTCCCTGTTTTATCTTTACAACTGTTAGATGTGTAGAGTCATGCATAGGAGATTTTGTGTATATATACTCAGACACAAGAACACATTTATATGTGTTCTCTGGTGAGTGTGGTTGTGTATGTATATATATGTATACATATATGCTCATACCTTTTGGGCAATACTATTTCATGGGCAGAGCATCATACTTTCTACTGCATTGTATCAAGAGGCTCATAATACATGGCATTTCCACTTTTAGTAATGTGAAAATTGATCACTATATAGGTATTGCCAGCCTACTCCATCTGTTCTAAAAATCTCATCAAGCTTTTATCTAATGGGTTTAGTACAGATTATACCTGATTTCCTAAAGCATAGCATAAATAGTGATTTTTATCCTTATTTTTTCACCTTTCTTGAGGTATAATCATGAATAAAAATTTTATGTATCTAAGGTGCAAAACACAATTTGATATACATCACAATGAAGACAATAAACACACCCATCAACTCACAGTGTAACTGCTTTGTTTGTGTGTGTGGTGAAAACACTTAGATCTACTTTCTTAGCCAATTTCAAGTATACAATACATTATTAACTATAGTGATCATGTTGAACATTACATTCTCCAGCATGTATTCATCTTACAGCTGGCCCTTTGACCAATATCTCCCCATTTTCCCTACTACCCAATCCCTGGAAACCATCATATTACTCTCTATTTCTGTAAATATACCGTTTTTAGATTCTACATAAAATAAGATTGTACAGTATACAAAAAATATTGCCAAGATTAATTTTAATGAAATTTGTCTTTTTGTATCTGACTTACTTCACTTAGCACTTCCTCCAATTCATCCATGTTGTCACAAATAGCAAGATTTCCTTTTTTTCTCTTCTTTTTTATGGTTGAATAATATTTCATTGGAAAAATATATATACCAAATTTTCCTTACCTATTTATCCACCAGTGGAAAATTTGGCTGTTTCCATATCTTGGCTATTGTGACTAATGCAGCAATTAACAGGAGTACATATATCTCTTAATGTAACTCATTTTATTTTCTTTGTAAATATACCCAGAAGTAATATTGCTAAACTATATGCCAAGTCTATTTTTAATTTTTTGTGGAGCCACCATACTGTTTTACATAATGATTGCACTAAGTTACACTCCCACCAACAGTGTACTTTGATACCCTTATCTCCACACCCTCACCAACACTTGTTATCTTATCATTTTGCTAATAGCCATCCTAACATTTGTGAAGTGATATTATTCTGTAATCTTGATTTGAATTTCCTTGATGATTAGTGATGTTGAGTGTGATGCTTTGACATATGTATATATTGTGAAATGATTACCATAGTAAAGTTAGTTAACACATTCATTTATTTATGCATATTTTGGATATTAATCCTTTATCAGATATGTGGTTTCCAAATATTTTCTTTCATTATCTAAGTTACTTTTTCATTTTGTTCATTGTTTCCTTTAAAATGAAGATTTTTAGTTCAATGTAGTCTCACTTGTTCATTTTTGCTTTTGTTGCCTGTACTTTTGTTGTCATCTACAAAAGAATATTGCCAAGATTAATTTTAATGACATTAAGGTTTGCCCTTTCCTGAAGGTACCATTTCCATTTTACCAAGGATGTATCAGTGGCTGTGCTGAGCTTCTGCTAGGAAGCATTTCTAACACAGGATATTGCAGGAACTTTGTATGGATTATACCAGGTGGGAGCTGATTAGGCTCTTGGTTTCTAAAAAGGCCCAATAGGATGTCAAAAAATGGCACTCAAGGGGAGAATTACAGGCTGGCACTGGGATTAAGTACTTGGTCCAAGAACCCATAGGAGTCCATGTAGACTCATGCTTGGTCCAGAGACTCCAGGTAGTAGAGTCAGATGTGGACAAGTTCTCTATTTGTAATATGGAGCCCAGGGAGGCTTAAAGGTAAGGCTTGCTGACCTGCCTGCTGGGCAGCTTTCCAAGCCCACTTTTGTGCTTTGCCCCAGTGGAAGGTGGCTGAGTTGGTTGTGTATATAGGGTGAAGAATCAGTGAGAGATGAGTGATGTGTTGCTTCCAGAACATGAAAAGACCTAGTGTGCATTGTTCTTGAGTGTAGTGGGTGGTTTAATGGTGAGTAATTGAGGTTTGACTGTTGAATTTCTTGACACTTAGAATACTAGATCACTCCCAGAAACCTGACAGATGAGACTAGTTCTTTGATCTTGTGATGGATGATTCTTCAGCTATGTTGGTATAAATAGTCTGTGAGGTTTCAAAAATATTGGGACCCTTCAGCAAAAATGTCATCTATATAATGATAAATATGGTACCTTTCCAATTGTAAGGTATTGAAATCCTGGTTTCAGTGGTTATGTGCCATTTCAGGACTATTAAAATATCCTATTGGGAGCCACATAAATATATATTGAGCCCCTTCAAACTGAAAGCTATTGGGCCTGGGATTTCTCCAAAATGGGAACAAAATAGAACATATCAGTTATAACAATGACTTCCAGGACTCTCCTTAGGCCTACTGTATATTTCAATCAGTTCTGTATTATTAGGAGCTTTGATGGGGCAACCTGAGCATTGAAGTTTCAATAGTCAGTGGTGAGGCACCATTCATTAGTGACTGGCTTAAGTAACAGCCATACAGGGATATTGAAAAAGGAGACTGTGGGCTTAATGACACCTGTATCAAGCATACATTTAATTATTGGATGTAGGCTTTCATTGCTAAAGCTTTTGGCGGAAGGATGTTCCCAGCCCAGGGCAAGTTTTCTATGAATCTGCTGAAACTGAAGGAGGACAAGGGAAGGACAGGTTGGGTTAAAGGAACTTATTTCTTGCAGCTTGTTTTCATCTGTCTCCTCAAGCTGCAGTGTATGGTCTTCTCCCCCTGCCCACCCCTTTTGGCATGAACTCCATGGGTGAGTCCTTGGTGACTTGCAAGCACCACACCATTTAGGTACCAGGAATGGGGGGGAGGAGAGAATGGTCATTTTCTCTCTACCCCTTGCCCTGGATTGACTGGAGGCTCTACTGTGGTAAACATCCATTGGTATGTAAGTGGACTAAGGCCAGGTGGGAAATTCTGGGGGAAAACTTCCATTTACCTTACAATTGCCCTGCTTAAGTTGGTATTGGGGAAGGCTTATCATCTTGACTGGAGGAGGAAGAGTCAACAGCATCCATTTGGCGAGTCCACCAAGAAGACCAAGAGCTTGGGCTTGTTCCATGTATCATGTTATCATGTCAATGCATCAATGCCTACATTAAGGAAAGAAAAAGACAAGGGGACAACCAGCAGAGGAAGCTATTTGAGATGAATGGTCCTAGTGGACATTCCAAATGGATTTATCCACCTTTGGTTGTTTTACCAGCAATGCCTTGTATGTAGAGACTTCACTTTTGGGAATGTAGAGGGTTTTCTTGGAATGACAATGACTTTGGCTCTGGGGTCTATTAGTGCCCAAAAAGACTGTTCATTTTTATGTCCCAATGAATCACCTCAGTGGTATAGAGGTGACTTTCCCTGGAAGGTGGGATAAGTCCCAGGGATCCTCCAACTTCCCAGGGTAGGGACTCAAGTAGCTGCCAGTGCTGGAGGTCAGAGAAAGGGGCAGAGGGAGTAGCAGGTCAGAGGGGTTAGAGGACAGCATTGTGACAACAGGGTAGATGGAAGAAGAGCGTTGTAGCTGAAAAAATGCTAGTTTCATGGCCTGGAGTCTAGAGATTAGCTGTTCAGAGACAAATGGTCAGGAGCCCCAAGTTTTTGTAATTCCCAGCAGAGGTTTGCCTGTGTATTCTCATAAGGGACAAAACTACATCAAGCATTTATTGGGGAGGACATGGGGATCCCTTTATTTTGAGGGAAATTTGAAGGAGACTTCTGGAGTAGTGATAGCAGAGAGGCATGAACCTGAAGTATCTACGTGTATGTGTGGAAATCTTGTCAGCAACCATCTCAATGCTTTCTCATATGGTTTGGATGGTTTCAGTGGTCCCACTAAAATGTAGTAGTGCCACCCTATAATTAGGGGAAGTGCCTTACAGAAAGAATTCTCCGTACTCAGGGTCAAATGGGGTCTTGTCAGGGTTGGAAGTGAAGAGGAGTCACTCTAGTCACTACGTTCATGGAAATGGTAATCCTACTGGACCATGCCAATTTTGTGCAGCAGAAGACAGGACTCACCTAATTTTTTCCACTCACTGTGAACCTTAGCAGTGATCACTGTGCTGGAAGGATAAGCATAGTGCCAGGCAATTAATATCCAAGTGAGGATATGGAGGGCTCTGGTATGAATTTCAGTGGCTCTAGGGGCCTTTGACTTCCCTTATCCTTCTTTCTTCTCACTAGAGGCCTAATAAACGTGTCAGCCTTTCCCTTGGTGGCAGGAATGCCTTGTGAGGTGTGCTTCTAGGTTTGGCTCCATTCAGAGGAAAGATGAGGGAGCTCACGGTGTGATATATCAGGATAAATGAAAATGTAGCCCAGATAAATCTTTGAGAAGGTTATGGATTTTAGGGTCTGTAGAGATACCAACCAACTGACACATTTTGGTAGACAGGAGTAACAA
>JAVSCE010016931.1:0-17001 GCA_032199065.1 Smutsia gigantea | reverse complement strand
CTAAATGTAAATGGACTGAATGCACCAATCAAAAGACACAGAGTAACAGAATGGATAAAAAAGCAAGACCCATCTATATACTGTTTACAAGAGACTCACCTCAAACCCAAAGATATACACAGACTAAAGGTGAAGGGATGGAAAAAGATATTTCATGCAAACAACAAGGAGAAAAAAGCAGGTGTTACAGTACTTGTATCAGACAAAATAGACTTCAAAACGAAGAAGGTAGCAAGAGATAAAGAAGGACATTACATAATGATAAAGGGGTCAGTCCAACAAGAAGATATAACCATTATAAATATATACGCACCCAACACAGGAGCGCCAGCATATGTGAGACAAATACTAACAGAATTAAAGGAGGAAATAGACAGCAATGCATTCATCTTAGGAGACTTCAACACACCACTCACTCCAGAGGACAGATCAACTAGACAGAAAATAAGTAAAGACACAGAGGCACTGAACAACACACTAGAACAGATGGACCTAACAGACATCAACAGAACTCTACACCCAAGAGCAACAGGATACACATTCTTCTCAAGTGCACATGGAACATTTTCCAGAATAGACCACATACTAGGCCACAAAAAGAACCTCAGTAAATTCAAAAATATTGAAATTCTACCAACCAACTTCTCAGATTACAAAGGTGTAACACTACAAATAAATTGTACAAAGAAAACAAAAAGGCTCACAAATACATGGAGGCTTAATAACATGCTCTTAAATAATCAATGGGTCAACGACCAAATGAAAACAGATCATACAATATATGGAGACAAATGACAAAAACAACACAAAGCCCCAACTTCTGTGGGATGCAGCAAAGGCAGTTCTAAGAGAAAAGTATATTGCAATCCAAGCCTATTAAAGAAGGAAGAAGAATCCCAAATTAATAGTCTAAAGACACAATTATTGAAATTGGAAAAAGAAGAACAAATGAGGCCCAAAGTCACCAGAAGGAGAGACACAATAAATATTAGAGAACAAATAAATAAAATTGAGAAGAATAAAACAATAGAAAAAATCAGTGAAACCAAGAGCTGTTTTTTTGAAAAAATAAACAAACTAGGTAAACCCCAACCAGGCTTATTAAGAGAGAAAGAGATTCTACACACATAAACAGAATCAGAAATGAGAAAGGAAAAATCATGATGGATCCCACAGAAATACAGAGAATTATAAGAGAATACTATGAAAATCTATATGCTAACAAGATTGAAAACCTACAAGAAATGGACAAATTCTTAGAAAAAAACAACCTTCCAAGACTGACCAAGCAAGAAACAGAAACCCTAAACAGACCAATTACCAGAAAAGAAATTAAATTGGTAATCAATAAACTACCTAAGAACAAAACCTCTGGGACAGATGGATACACCTCTGCATTTTACCAGACATACAGAGAAGAAATAATACCCATCCTCCTTAAAGTTTTCCAAAAAATAGACGAGGAGGGAATACTTCCAAACTCATTCTATGAAGCCAGCATCACTCTAATACCAAAACGAGGCAAAGATCTAACCAAAAAAGAAAATTACAGACCAATATCCCTGATAAACATAGATGCAAAAATACTCAGCAGAATACTAGCAAACTGAATTCAAAAATACATCAAGAAGATCATACACCATGATCAAGTGGGATTCATCTCAGGGATGCAAGGATGGTACAACATTTGAAAATCCATTAACATCATCCACCACATCAACAAAAAGAACAAAAACCACATAATCATCTCCACAGATACTGAAAAAGCATTTGACAAAATTCAACATCCATTCATGATAAAAACTCTCAACAAATGGGTATAGACGGCAAGTACCTCAATATAATAAAGGCCATATATGACAAACCCACAGCTAACATCATACTTAACAGCGAGAACCTGAAAGTTTTTCATCTAAGATCAGGAACAAGACAGGGATGCCCACTCTCCCCACTGTTAATCAACATAGTACTGGAGGTCCTAGCCATGGAAATCAGACAAAACAAAGAAATACAAGGCATCCAGATTGGTAAAGAAGAAGTCAAATTGTCACTATTTGCAGATGACATGATATTGTACATAAAAAACCCTAAAGACTCCACTCCAAAACTACTAGAACTAATATCTGAATTCAGCAAAGTTGCAGGATACAAAATTAACACACAGAAATCAGTTGCTTTCCTATATACTAACGATGAGCTAACAGAAAGAGAAATCAGGAAAACAATTCCATTCACAATTGCATCAAAAAGAATAAAATACGTAGGAATAAATCTAACTAAGGAAGTGTAAGACCTATACCCAGAAAACTACAAGACACTCCTAAGATAAATTAAAGGGGACACTAACAAATGGAAATTCATCCCATGCTCTTGGCTAGGAAGAATAAATATTGTCAAAATGGCTATACTACCTAAAGCAATCTACAGATTCAATGCAATCCCTATCAAAATACGAACAGTATTCTTCAATGAACTGGAACAAATTGTTCTAAAGTTCATATGGAACCACAAAAGACCCTGAATAGCCAAAGCAATCCTGAGAAGGAAGAATAAAACACGGGCAATTATGCTCCCAGACTTCACGCTCTACTACAAAGCTTCAGTAATCAAGACAATTTGGTATTGAAACAAGAACAGACCCACAGACCAGTGGAACAGAATAGAAAATCCAAACATTAACCCAAACTTATACGGTCAATTAATATATGATAAAGGAGTCTTGGATATACACTGGGGAGATAACAGCCTCTTCAGCAGCTGGTGTTGGCAAAACTGGGCAGCAACATGTAAGAGAATGAAACTGGACTATTGTCTAGCCCCATACACAAAGGTAAACTCAAGGTGGATCAAAGACCTGAATGTAAGTCATGAAACCATAAAACTCTTAGAAAAAAACATAGGCAAAAAGCTCTTGGACATTAACATGAGTGACTTCTTCATGAACATATCTCCCCCAGCAAGGGAATCAAAAGCAAAAATGAACAAGTGGGACTATATCAAGCTGAAAAGCTTCTGTGCAGCAAAAGACATCATCAATACAGCAAAAAGACATCCTACAGTATGGGAGAATATATTCATAAATGACAGATACGATAAGGGGTTGACATCCAAAACATATGAAGAACTCACGCACCTCAACAAACAAAAAGCAAATAATCCAATTAAGAAATGGGCAGAAGACATGAATAGACACTTCCCCAAAGAAGAAATTCAGATGGCCAACAGGCCCATGAAAAGATGCTCCACATCACTAATCATCAGAGAAATGCAGATTAAAACCACAATGAGATATAACTTCACACCAGTGAGGATAGCCAACATCCAAAAGACAAACAACAACAAATGTTGGCAAGGATGTGGAAAAAAGGGAACCCTCCTACACTGCTGGTGGGTATGCAAATTAGTACAACCATTGTGGAAAGCAGTATGGAGGTTCCTCAAAAACTCAAAATAGAAATACCATTTGACCCAAGAATCCCACTCCTAGAAATTTATCCTAAGAATGCAGCAGTGCAGTTTGAAAAAGATATATGCACCCCTATGTTTATCACAGCACCATTTACAATAGCCAAGAAATGGAAGCATCCTAAGTGTCCATCAGTAGATGAATGGGTAGAGAAGATGTGGTACATATATACAATGGAATATTATTCAGCCATAAGAAGAAAACAAATCCTACCATTTGGAACAACATGGATGGAGCTAGAGGGTATTATGCTCAGTGAAATAAGCCATGCGGAAAAAGACAAGTATCAAATGATGTCACTCATACGTGAAGTATAAAAGCAAAGAAAAAAACTGAAAGAAAAAAACAGCAGCAGACTCACAGAACCCAGGAATGGACTAACAGTTACCAAAGGGAAAGGTTTTAGGGAGGATGGGTGGGAATGGAGGGACAAGGGGGAAAAAGGGGCATTACGATTAGCAGATGTAATGTTGGGGGGGCACAGGGAGGGCTGTACAACTCAGAGAAGACAAGTAGTGATTCTATAGCATCTCACTACATTGATGGACAGTGACTGTAATGGGGTAAGTGGGGGGAACCTGATGAAGTGGGCAGCTTAGTAACCATACTGTTGCACATGTAACTGTAGATTAATGATACCAAAAAAAAAATAAGTAAATAAATAAACCCAGGCCCAACTATACGCTGCCTACAAGAGACTCACTTCAAACCCAAAGTTATACACAGACTAAAAGTGAAGGGATGGAAAAAGATATTTCATGCAAATAATAGGGAGGAAAATGCAGGTGTTGCAGTACTTGTATCAGACCAAATAGACTTCAGAACAAAGAAAGTCACAAGGGACAGAGAAGGACATTACATAAAAATAAAGAGGTCAACCCAACAAGAGGATATAACCATTATAAATTTCTATGCACTGAACACAGGAGCACCTACATATGTGAAACAAATGCAAAGAGAATTAAAAGGGGAAATAGAATGTAATGCATTCATTCTAGGAGAGTTCAATACTTACTCACTCCAAAGGACAGATCAACCAGACAAAAAGTAAGTAAGGAGACAGAGGCATTGAACAACACATTAGAACAGATGCACCTAACAGACATCTACAGAACTCTACACCTATAACAGCAGGATACACAATCTCTTCAATTGCACACAGAACATTTTCCAGAATAGACCACATACTAGGCCACAAAAAGAGCCTCAGTAAATTTAAAAAGATTGAAATTCTACCAACCAACTCCTCTGATCACAAGGGTATAAAACTAGAAATAAATTGTACCAAGAAACAAAAAGGCTCACAAACACATGGAAGCTTAACAACATGCTTCTAAATGGATCAGTGACCAATTTAAAACAGAGATCATACAATATATGGAGACAAATATGAACAACAGGACAACACCCCAACTACTGTGGGACACAGTGAACGCAGTTCTAAGTGGAAAGTATATTGCAATCCAGGCCTATTTTAAGAGGGAAGAACAATCCCAAATGAATAGTCTAAATTCACAATTATTGAAACTGGAAAAAGAAGAACAAATGAAGCTCAACGTCCACAGAAGGAGGGACATTATAAAGATCACAGAAGAAATAAATAAAATTGAGAAGAATAAAACAATAGAAAAAATTAATGAAACCAAGAGCTGGTTCATTGAGAAAATGAACAAAATAGATAAACCCCTAGCCAGACTTCTTAAGAAAAAAAGAGAATATATACACATAAACAGAATCAGAAATGAGAAAGGAAAAATTGTGACAGACACCACAGAAATACAAAGAATTATTAGAAAGTACTATGAAAATCTATATGCTAACAAACTGGATAACCTAGAAGAAATGGAAAACTTCCTAGAAAAATACAACCTTCCAAGTCTGACCCAGGAAGAAAGAGAAAATCTGAACAGACCAGTTACCAGCAATGGAATCAAATTCGTAATTAAAAGAATCCCCCAAAACAAAACTTCTGGTCCAGATGGCTTTATAGTCAAATTCTACCAAACATTTAAAGAAGTGTTAACCATACTTCTTAAAGTATTCCAAAAAGGAGAAGAAGAGGGAATACTTCCAAACTCATTCTATGACGCCAGCATCACTCTAGTACCAATACCAGACAGACACTTCAAAAAAAGAAAATTACATACCAACACCCCTCATGAACACAGATGCAAAAATCCTCAACAAAATAATAGCAAATCAAATCCAAAAATACATAAAAAGTTCATTCATCATGACCATGGGATTAATTCCAGAGATGTTGATGATACAATATTTGCAAATCCAGCAATATCATATACCACATTAACAAAAACAAGAATAAAAAGAACATGATCATCTCAATAGATGCTGAAAAGCATTTGAGAAAATTCAACATCAATTCATGATAAAAACGCTTAACAAAATGTGTTTAGAGGGTATGTATCTCAACGTAATAAAGGCCATATATGAAAACACACAGCCAACACCATACTTAATAGCAACAGCTGAAAGCTTTTCCTCTAAGATCGGGAACAAAACAAGGATGCCCACTCTCACCACTTTTATTCAACATAGTACTGGAGATCCTAGCTATGGCAAACAGCCAACACAAAGAGATAAAAGCCATCCAAACTGGTAAGAAAGAAATTAAACTCTATTTGCAGATGACATGATATTATACATAGAAAACCATAAAAAAATCCACTAAAAATCTACTAGAACTAATAACTGAATTCAACAAAGTAGCAGGTACAAAATTAATACACAAAAATTTGTTGCATTCCTATATACTAATGAACTAGCAGAAAGAGAAATCAGGAAAACAACTCCATTTTCAATTGGATCAAAAACAATGAAATACCTAGAAATAACCCCAACCAAGGAGGTAAAATACCTATACTTTGAAAACTACAAGACACTCATGAGAGAAATTAAAGACACCAAAACATGGAACTCTATCTTCTGCTCATAGATAAGAAAGAATCAACATTGTCAAAATGGCCATCCTGTCCAGAGCATTTTACAGATTCAATGCAATCTCTATCAAAATAGGAACAGCATTCTTCAATGAACTAGAACAAAGAGTTCTAAAATTCATATGGAACCACAAAAAGCCCCTAATAGCCAAAGCAATCCTGAGAAAGAACAAATCTTAGGGGATTACACTCCCTGAGTTCAAGCTGTAATACAAAGCTACAGTAATCAAAACAATTTGATATTGGCACAAGAACAGACCCATAGACCAATGGGACAGAATAGAGAGCCTAGATATTAACACAAGCATATATGATCAATTAATATACAATAAAGGAGCCATGAATATACAATGGGGAAAAGAGAGATTCTTCAACAGCTGGTGTTGGCAAAACTGGACAGCTACATGTTAGAGAAAGAAACTGGATTATTGTCTAACCCCTTACACAGAGGTAAACTTGATATGGATCAAAGACCTGAATGTAAGTCATGAAACGATAAAACATTTAGAAGAAAACATTGGCAAAAATCTATTGAATATAAACATGATCTTTTTCCTGAACAGATCTCAGTCAAGGGAAACAAAATAAAAAATGAACAAGTGAGACTACATCAAAATAAAAAGCTTCTGTACAGCAAAGAACACCATCAGCAGAACAAAAAATGCTTCCTACAGTATGGGAGTATATATTCATAAATGTCTCATCTGATAAAGGGTTAACATCCCAAATATATGAAGAACTCACACACCTCAATCCCCAAAAAGAAATAACCAGATTTAAAAAGGGGCAGAGGATCTGAACAGACACTTCTCCAAAGAAGAAATTCAGATGACCAACAGGTACATGAAAAGATGCTCCACATTGCTAATCATCAGGGCAATGCAAATTAAAACCACAATGAGATATCACCTCACACCAGTTAGGATGGCCAACATCGAAAGGACTAGAACAATAAATGCTGGTGAGGATATGGAGAAAGGGAAACCCTCCTACACTGTTGTTGGGACTACAAATTGGTGCAACTGCTGTGGAACACAGTATGGAGGTTCCTCAAAAAGTTAAAATAGAAATACCATTTGACCCAGTAACTCCACTCCTAGGAATTTACCTGAAGAAGACAAAATCCCTGATTCAAAACGATATATGCACCTCTATGTTTATTGCTGTACTGTTTGCAATAGCCAAGATATGGAAACCATCCAAGTGTCCATCAACAGATGAATGGATAAAGAGGATGTGGTACATATACACAATGGAATATTATTCAGCCATAAAAGGAAAAGAAATCCTGCCATTTGCAACAACATGGATGGACCTAGAGGGTAATATGCTCAGTGAAATAATCCAGGCAGAGAAAGACATATACCATAATTATTTCACTTATTTGTGGAATATAAAAACAAAGCAAAACAGAAGGCAGAAAACAGCCTTTTACTCATAGACACTAAGAAGTGACTAGTGGTTACCAAGGGCGAGGGGAGTGGGTGGGGGGTGGGGGGAGAGTGAGGGGGACTGTTGATCAAGTGTGATGTACATTTGATTAAAAAAATTAGAGAGACCCTAAAAGCAGGAAGAGAAAAACAACTTGTTATGTTACAGGGAAACCCCATAAGGCCATCTGCAGATTTTTCAGCAGGAATTTTGCAAGTCAAAATGGAGTGTTATGATATATTCAAAGCGCTGAAAGGCAAAATTGCCAACCAAAAATTTTCAACCTTGCAAGGTTATCACTGAGATAACCTTCTTCAAATTCTCAATTGAGAACTGAGGAGAAGATTCAGTTTTCCAGATAAACCAAAATTGAAGGTGTCACCACTAAACTGGCCTTTAAAAAATGTTAAAAGGACTTTTTTAAGTTGAAAGGAAATGCCACTAATTTATAACAAGACATTATATGAAAGTAAAAATGTTATTGGAAAGGAAATATACAGTAAAGACAGTGGATCAGTCATTTATGAAGCAAGTGTGAAGGTTTAAAGATGAAAGTAGTAAAATTAATTAAAACTAGAATAATTAGTTAAGGGATGCATAAAATAAAAATATGTAACATGTGACATCAAAATATAAAATGTGGGAGGGCAGTAAAAATGTAAAGATTTGCAATGTGCTCAAATTTAAGTTCCTATTAACTTAAAACCTACTGTTATATACATAGGATGTTATATGTGAAACAGTAACCCAAAGCAAAAACTTACAGTAAGTACACAAAAGAAAATGAGAAAGGAATCTAAACATAACACCAAAGAAAGCCATCAAACCACAAGGGAAGAGAGAACGAAAATAAAGGAAGAGAAAAGAATTATGTGAACAGTCAGAAAACAATTAAAATGGCAGTAGTACATATTTATCAGTAATTTTTTAAAATATAAATGACCTAAATGCTCTAAAACAAAAATGTGGCTGAATGGATTAAAGAAAAAGGACCCATGTGTATTCTTACAACAAGAGACTCACTTCAGAAATAAAGACAGACATAGACTGAAAGTGAAGGGATAAAAAAAGATATTCCATGCAAATGGGAATGAAAAGAAAGATGGTGTAGTTATGCTCATCAGACAAAATAGACTTTAAAACAAGGACTATAATAAAAGTCAAAGAGGGACACTACATAATGATAAAGGTATCAATTCAGCAAAAAAGGCATGACATTTATAAATATATATGCACCCAACATAAGGGCACCAAAATACATAAGGCAAATATTAATAGACCTAAAAGGAGAGACTGGCAGGAATACAATAATAATAATAGCAGGGGATTTTAACACCATACTTTCATCAAAGGATAGATCACCCAGACAGAAAATCAATAAGGAAACCTTGGCCTTAAACAATGCATTAGGCCAGAT
The DNA here is from genome assembly GCA_032199065.1 of Smutsia gigantea. Lineage (NCBI taxonomy): Eukaryota > Metazoa > Chordata > Mammalia > Pholidota > Manidae > Smutsia > Smutsia gigantea. The sequence goes on along the minus strand of JAVSCE010016931.1, from coordinate 7,730 downwards.
GGGGTTAATATATATATATAGAACTCTCCTTCCAAAAGCAACAGAATAAACATTCTCACATGCACATGGAACATTCTCCATGATAGATCACATATTAGGCCACAGAACAAGTCTCTGTAAGTACAAGAAGACTGAAATCATATCAAGCTTCTCTCCTGACCACTATAGTTTGAAATTAGAAATCAATTACTAGAAGAAAACTGGAAAAATATTAAAATGTGGAGATTAAACAACATGGCACTGAACAACTAATGGGTCATCAAATAAATCAAAGGAGAAATTTAAAAAAATACCTAGAGAAAAATGAAAATGGAAGTACTATGATATAGCAAAATCTATGTAATAAAGCAAAAGTGGTTCTAAGAAAGAAGTTCATAGCAATACAGGCCTACCTCAAGAAACAAGAAAAGTCTCAAATAAAAAACTTAACTTTACACCTCAAGGAACTATAAAAAGAAGAACAAATGAAGACCAAAGTTAATAAAGGAAGGAAATAAGAAAGATCAGAGTGGAAATAAATAAAACAGAGACTAAAAAGACAAAAGAAAAGATGAATGAAATTAAAAGCTGGTTCTTTGAAAAGACAAAATTGACAAACTTTTAGCTAGACTCACCAAGAAAAAAAAGAGAGGGCTCAAATAATTAAAATCAGAAATGTAAAAGAATTAACAAATGATACTACAGAATTACAAAGAACCATAAGAAAGTACATGAACAATTTTATGCCAACAAATTGGACAACCTAGAAGAAATGGATAAATTCCCAGAAATTAAGTTCAACAAACGTAATTTTAATTTACAGTACATTCCCCAGGAATCTAAGTTGTTAAAAGTGCAAGGACTTATTTTATATGCCCTATTATGCACAGAAAATGGGGCCATCTGATGATAATACAGAATCAACTGGACAAATTATGCAGCATGAGAATTTGTGTTAAAAATATGGTTTCCTAATAGTTAAATTTGTTTGATAATGAAAAGGGTGATAAAGGAGAGTTGTGGTGTCTCTTGCAATTGACTTAAAAAAACCTTTATATATGTGGGATGGCATAGCAGTCTTGCTAAAGTTAAAGGAAGCTTATAGCCTATGATTTTACAATTTACACAAGAAGCAGTTCAATGTATCAGGTAACAAGATGCCATCCAATCACATCACTATGTCTCATATGTATTTGAGGATATATGAAAGACATGGACATTGTATTGAAAAGAGTCCAGGATTTTAATCAGGATACCTTACTTTAAATCCAAGTTCTGCTTCTTTCTTGCTAGATTATCTTGGATAAGTTATTTGACATCTAGAGATCTGTTTCCTCAATTATAAAATGGGGATGGTATGAATAATGCCTATTTAACTTGACAATTGTTAGAGACAAAGGATAAGAAAAAAGTATACGAAAGTACCTTGTAAACTATAAAATGTCACACACTTGATACTTGTCTTTTTCGGCTTGGCTCATAGATTAATGATCCAAAATAAATTATTTAAAAAAAAGTCACACACTTTTTAAATAATTGAACATTTTTGAAAAAGTCTGGAACTGGAAACTTCTTGAAGAAAATATCATCTTTATAATGTAGTACTACATCGATACTTAAAGTGTTCTGCTTGCCAACACAAAAATCGGTTATGAATAGTTTTTTCCATTTCTAACTAGGTTAACTAGGTTAAAACCCTGAAAGTCTGATTTTATTAGACTTTGGGTTTATTAATACCAAAATAAAAGTTCTTATAACTGTTGTAAGTAAAAGTCTGTTAGAAACACTGATAGCTGAAATAAGGTAGGTCAAAATAGAGTCCATTTTTCAATAGTCAGCAGGAAGAGGTAAGGGAATTGCTTATATTATAAGTTCTTTGGACTGGGCAAAAACTCTTTCCTTTTTGTAACTATGGATTTGGGACTACTTTGTGTTCCTTAGTCTTAATAATGTGCCTTACTCTGAAACCGAACTAACCAGGTAGAGAACTTGGGCCTAAATTGTCTAACTCCGTGAACATTTAGAAAGGCTTGTTCCCTGTCTCTGCTCCCACCTCAATGCCTTTCCATATCCTAATTCAGCCTCATTCAACCCAGGTACAGTTTCTGATAACTACTGTAAGTTCCCATTCAAAATTTCTGTCAGCTACTGCATTATTGGGACCAGCCACTAAAAATTAGTCTCTGATGCCTAGTAGTACAACATAAACAAATACTGGAGGTGGAGACAAGGAATCGTGGCAATGGAGGTACATGACATGATCTCTTCACAAAAAAATCTCAAGATGACCCAATAATCTGGCAGGGAAAGGGCAAATTACTGCTCCTTATTTTTCCTTTGCTCCTCTGCCTTTTAGAAAAGGAGACTACATGTATGTGAAGGCTTGCTTCCATATACTATCTTTTATTATTTTGTGTATTTAAACCATTCTAAAAGAGAATGAGAAGAAAATTCTAATGAAAATTTAACCAATGTGAATGAATCAGGGTAGAGAAACATGAGCTGTTGCCCATGAATTGAATTAATTCAAGGAAAACACCATGAGTGACCAATTGGCAGGATTGTTTACAAACATGCAGAGCACTGTTTGTTATGTTTCCTGATTATCTAATTGGTTATAAATCATAGTATCACAAAGATGGTAATGTACCTCCCAGGATGCCATCTAATCCTACCTCAGTCACCCATATTCGCTAAACAAATCTGATCATACATGCCCTTCTACATCCAAAGGGCACTGATGAGGTTGACGTGCTTATATAGTCTTTGTGGAAACCAATTTCTCACTACACTACACCATTGTGTTAACAGGGTCTTTGTTAGTGCTTGATCTGCTGGAGATACAAGAAAGGATTTCTTTCTCAAACTACTTACCTCGGTTGTCATCCTCATTGTCTTCCCAGGGCTCTTCATTTGCTAGCAGTGGGTTCTGAGACTCACTCATAGACCTCATAGGGAAGGAGTGTCCATCACCAGGGCTAGTGGGGAAAGAAAGGCAGTGAACTCTTATAACTGATGAAGACTTTTTATGGAGGTAATAACCCTCCTAGAGATAGGAGGGGGCTTCTTAGGAAGACTTAAATCATTTAGCTTATTGTCTAAATCCATGGTGGAATAGGTTCCTCCAACAGTATCAGTTGTTTTGCATAATTTCTATATCTTGCTTATTTGTGTGCATCGGTGTTGAGTACTTCTCACAATGATCAGTTATGTCCTGTGCAGACATAGCAAGCTTCATAAATATATTTTAATGCTGATGATCCTAATTTATATCCTACTACCTTATTGCTTTGGTTCTAAATTTTCAAGAAAAATTAGCAGATTTGGAAACATTGAATACAGTGAAGATTCATTGCTGTGAGTTGGTTATAGATAATAATGTCTGAATGTCCCATTATTTGTCTTATATGGTAGAAAGGTTATTAGGAGCTAGGGGAAAGAGCCAGAGTAAGTCAGCTCTAAAAGCAAAGATTCTGGGAGCAATTATCTGCATGAGTGATCTACTTTGTGGATATTTATGGTAACCTAGGGCTACCTCTCTTGTTAACCTCTGGCCACTAACAGTTGGGATGTTGTGGAGAAAGTGAAGGTTCCTATGGCCAGGATTCTCACCTGGCCCTGGATGGCTAGCTCACTACACGCATGTGGGCAATACGTTGTTATTGACTCTATATAAAGAGCTCCACCCAGTGCTCTGGGCAACACTGCCACATGGCAACACAGCAGCATTGTTGCAAAGCTGCAGAAGAGTAGAGACAGGAGTGGTGGCAGCACCAAGGACAAAGACTGAGACGGCTGTGGGGGCAGAGAGGCCCAGAGGCAGAGACCTGCTTGCTGCATGCAGACTTGCTCTGAGTGGATGGGATTCTTTTCTTGACCTGCCACCATGGGAATAAAGTTGGGTATAAACCCTTTCACCCCAAGAACGTTCCATGGTCATTTTTCAGTCTCACTGAATCCATAGTGAACTTGTCTGTGGCTGAAACCCATTGGCAAGACAGATGTATTGGAGGGAACTGAGCTGGCCCTGGCTAGGGTGGGCTGTAGTTTAAACATTTGAGTCTATATATCTGAATGCATTCCAAATTTATATCTGAATGATTTTGGTTATCATTTGATATTATCTATGCCTTTTATTCTGTTCACAAATGTGGTTAATTGATAGTTGACAGATTTTATTTTTAGTTCTCTATAAAGGATATAAGTATACTGATTATAAATTAATTAGCTTTGATTTTTGCTTTTGTTCTTTATTCCAGAGAAGACTCATTTTAGACCTCTGTTTGATGTTGTGGTAGTGTGTGTGTATTTGTGTATGAATGTTTGTGAGTGGGGTGCAAATAATTGCTGGTAACAGTTATTAATCCACATTACCCACTGACACTGTCTTGTGATTTACAGTCAAGATAGTAGGATGTACATCAGCTTTTAAATAAATGAGCCTATAAAACACTAACTGGTATAGAGCAAGTCTCAAAGCAATGAGTAAAGGGGAGGAGAAGTTTTTCCTTAATTAAAATCAATTCCAACAGAATTTCCTCAAATAAATGAACAAGTGGATATATTCTTGTCTGAGGAATGGGTCTAAAGGGGGCTGCAAGAAGACTATAAATAAGCTTTGCTCGAGAGCTAGTTTAGTTGACAGTAGTTCAACCTAGTTTAGTAGACAGGTTCATGAAGTCACTCAGAGGAAACAAACTCATCTCTCCTTCACTGCTTTCCCTTCATTCTTTTTGCAGTTCTGAGAATCACATACAATCTCTAAATCAATTTTTGTTATTGCTTTTTGTTTTAATTTTTTCCTTCATAAAACTAATATAAGCAACCACCCCACAATATGAAAAATGGAGACAAGAAAAATAATTTCTAAGACTATTGCCCTTACTACTTAGAGTATTCCTAGGGAACTATTTCCCCTCTGTTTTTCTTCTGTATATATTTGTACATATTTTTCATCATAATGTACATGTCATTTTGAGTTCTACATTTTTCACTTAAAATAGAGTATTTCCCCTTATTATGACAGTCTTTTTTTATTAAGGTATCATTGACATACACTCTTATGAAGGTTTCACAAGAAAACCTATGTGGTTATCACATTCACGCTTACAATCAAGTACCCCCCATACCCCATTGCAGTCACTGACCATCAGCACAGTAAGATGCCACAGAGTCCCTATTTGTCTTCTCTGAGCTACACTGTCTTCCCCGTGACCCCACACACACCATGTGCACCAATCATGATACCCCCACAATCCCCTTCTCCCTCCCTCCCCACCCACCCTCCCCACCCCTCCCCTCTGGTAACCACTAGTCCCTTCTTGGAGTCTGTGAGTCTCCTGCTATTTTGTTCCTTCAGTTTTACTTCATTGTTATACTTCACAAATGAGGGAAATCATTTTGTATTTGTCTTTCTCTGCCTGACTTATTTCACTAAGCATAATACCCTCTAGCTCCATCCATGTTGCTGCAAATGGTAGGATTTGTTTCTTTCTTATGGCTGAATAGTATTCCATTGTGTATATAAGACATCTTCTTTATCCATTCAATTACTGATGGACACTTAGGTTGCTTCCATATCTTGGCTATTGTAAATAGTGCTGCGATAAACATAGGGGTGCATATGTCTTTTTCAAACTGGGCTGCTGCATTCTTAGGGTAAATTCCTAGGAGTGGAGTTCCCGGGTCAAATGGTATTTCTATTTTTAGTTTTTTGTGGAACCTCCATATTGCTTTCCACAATGGTTGAACTAGTTTACATTCCCACCAGCAGTGTAGGAGGATTATGACATAGTTTTTATTACCATTATTTTTAACCATATAATATTCCATCCATATATATTTATTGGATGGTGCCTTGCCTGAGGGTTTCAGCCCTGGGCAAGTTCACTATAGACGCAGTGAGACCGAGAAATGACAATGGAATGTTCCTGGGGGTAAAAGGGTTTATACCCAGCTTTATACTCATAGCGGTAGGTTGAGCACTAGAATCACATCTGCATCCAACAGTCTGCAGGTCCATTATCTGCCTCTGCCTCTGCCCAGAGCACTGGGCAGAACTCTTTATATAGTGACTCAGTCAATAATAGATTATTGCCTACAAGTGTGGAGGCAGTGGCCTAGCAGTAGGCCAATTACATCATTAAGTAGTTTAGGGTCAGGTGAGGTGCCTGGCCATAGGAACTTCAATTTTCACCACAGATGGAAATAATGCTGTGCTGAATATTTTTGTGCCTAGTTTGTCTCTTTTAAGATAGATTTCCAGAAATGGAACTACTAGGATAATGGATATATAGATTCTTATGGTTTTTTGATACATATTACTAAATTCACTTATAAATGAGTGGCACCAGTCTGCACTGTACACAGCATGAGAATGTCTTTATCATACCCTTACCTCCTGATTTCTCTTTACTAACTTAGAAATGAAAAACTTGGGGAAGAGAGTTTTACATTGGACTGATGCCTGCTATATACCACAGTCAAAATTGAATTCACTACTTCAAGGCATGGTACAACATCAACTTCTTCCAGATGTAGTAATTACCCACCTGGAACCAACAGGTATTAACCAGAACTTCTTGTTATCTCCAAACACCTGCTGGATATTTTTGATGAAGCCAAGGTTGAACCCATTTTTCTCTGGGCCACTTGTAAACACTGGAGTACAGAAGGCCTCTAGGGCAGGGTAATGGAGTTGAAAAAAGAGAAAGAAAGCAATAAAGGAACAAATTTCAGTATCATTGTAATTTTGCAGTTCTCCATGAATGTGACTTGGTTTTATGGTACCTGTTTGCTGTGGTAGCACAGGACCCTTATTCTTAGTTATTGCTAAATAACAGTAAAAACTAGTTTAATCACTGAATCCAAAATAAGTTTGTTATTAAATGCAAAGAATTTATGCTCTCTTTTTTAAAAAAAAAAAAAAACACGTGATGGTAGAAATAATTCAGCAGCCATGGGGGTAGTATATATTTTGTACTGCTGCATGTAAAGAATGAAAGAACACATTTAACAGCACTTTATTTGAATCTAAGTAACAATAGCAACCAAATGGTCTCCATCTTTTGAGCTGGGATCAAAGTAATGACACATAAAGAGATGATAATGACATTGATTTGGTTTTGAAACATTTCAAAAATGAAGATGTTCACAACGAAGCCTGCAATGTAAGAAACTGAAGTTTACTCCAGAAAAAAATGTCAGTGGGTGTATTATAATCACCTCAAAGACTATGAAGAATTGGACCATGTTAGTGCACATTATTTTTAGACACACATCTATCCCATTAAGCAAACATTTTCACTGTTGGACTCTGGCTGCGTTTGGTCATTTCCCATTTGTTCTTTGTTTTCAGAATGTTATCATGAAGCTTTTAGTACTTTCCTACTTTTCCTACTCTAAGTCAAATGTGCTAATCTACCACCCTAGCAACTAAGTGCTGCATATATATTTGGTTTAGAAAATGAATGCAAATACTCTCTTAGCTATTAGCACTATTAGCAAATGTATTCCAAAAGTATAGAGGCTTCTGCACTAAACTTTCCTCAAATCTATCTTAGCTAAACTTGCAACATTTGGATGCTTTCTCCTCACTCATCATGCATTGACTTGCATACAGTGGAGGTATTTGTTTTACCATAGATGATAAAGACTGCTGCACTGAAATCTCCCAGAAATATAGTTTTCCAAGTAACAGCCCAGAGGATAGAGTAATGGACAGAAAAAGTGTTCATTTCTTTTACTCATTT